>JASSUY010034517.1:0-26866 GCA_032466535.1 Forpus xanthops
GGGCATCGGGGGCCGGGAAGGGGGAGCGGGCAGAGGGGAGGGACGGAAGGAGCGGGTCCGGGGAGGTGGGACCGGGGGGCGGTCCGGGCCGGGGGGTTCCGCCCCCCTCACACGTGTCGGGAGCCCCGCACCCGCCCGGCGGGGCTATATAAGGGGCAGCGGGGGCCGGAGCAGCGCCGCGCTGCCGCCCGCTACCCCCGAGTGCCCCACCATGAGCTACACCATGGAGCCCCTGGGCAACCCCTCGTACCGCCGGGTGACCGAGACCCGGGCTACCTACAGCCGCGCCAGCGCTTCCCCGTCCAGCGGCTTCCGCTCGCAGTCGTGGTCGCGGGGCTCGGGCAGCACCGTGTCCTCCTCCTACAAGCGCCCCAACCTGGGGGTCCCGCGGGCTGTCTACGGCTCCACGGTGCTGAGCTCAGCCGAGAGCCTGGACGTGAGCCAGTCCTCGCTGCTGAACGGCGCGGCGGAGCTGAAGCTGAGCCGTTCTAACGAGAAGGAGCAGCTTCAGGGGCTGAACGACCGCTTCGCCGGGTACATCGAGAAAGTGCATTACCTGGAGCAGCAGAACAAGGAGATAGAGGCGGAGCTGGCGGCGCTGCGGCAGAAACACGCCGGGCGGGCGCAGCTGAGCGATGCCTATGAGCAGGAGCTGCGGGAGCTGCGCGGGGCGCTGGAGCAGGTGAGCCATGAGAAAGCGCAGATCCAACTGGATTCGGAGCACATCGAGGAGGACATCCAGCGTCTGCGGGAGCGCTTCGAGGATGAGGCGCGGCTGCGCGACGAGACGGAGGCCACCATCCGCGCCCTGCGCAAGGAGATGGAGGAGGCCTCGCTGATGCGGGCGGAGCTGGACAAGAAGGTGCAGTCGCTGCAGGACGAGGTGGCCTTTCTGCGGGGGAACCACGAGGAGGAGGTGGCCGAGCTGCTGGCGCAGCTGCAGGCGTCCCATGCCACGGTGGAGAGGAAGGACTACCTGAAGACAGACCTCACCACGGCGCTGAAGGAGATCCGCGCTCAGCTGGAGTGCCAGTCCGACCACAACATGCACCAGGCCGAGGAGTGGTTCAAGTGCCGCTACGCCAAGCTGACGGAGGCGGCCGAGCAGAACAAGGAGGCGATCCGCTCCGCCAAGGAAGAGATCGCCGAGTACCGCCGGCAGCTCCAGTCCAAGAGCATCGAGCTGGAGTCCGTGCGCGGCACCAAGGAGTCCCTGGAGCGGCAGCTCAACGACATCGAGGAGCGTCACAACAACGACCTCACCACCTACCAGGTACCGGGGGGGGGTGACTCGTGGGGGGCACCCCAAAGGTTGTGTCGTCCCCTCTGAGGGTTGGGGGGGCACCCCGAGGGTTGAGGCTCCTCCTCATCCCGGCCTGGCTGCAGGGGAGGGAGGTGGGACCCGGCTGGGCTCTGCTCTGACCCCATCAGCGGCTCTCGAAGCGGCAGGAAGAGGTTCTGAAAGGCTCCTGAGAACTTCTGCACGGGTTTTGGGTGAGGTTTGTGTCAAAGAGGGTTTCTGTGCTTTGCGTTGCAGGACACGATTCATCAGCTGGAGAATGAGCTTAGAGGAACAAAGTGGGAAATGGCACGTCACTTGAGGGAATACCAGGACCTCCTCAATGTCAAGATGGCCCTGGACATCGAAATTGCTGCGTACAGGTACAGTGGGATCATGGCGGGCATGTCTGGAATATTAATAGCACTGCAGATGCTGCTGGTGTGGGAGGCCATGCCATGGATGAGGAGTGTCTGCATGTGGTGAAATTGGAGCTTGAAGTAAAACCGCTCCAAACCTCTGCAGCCCCGAGGAGTGTGTGCAGGAGGAGCCCTGGTTCCTTAGGGACCCGCTCCCTGCCAAGGCTCCCCGGGAGCTCAGTGGGCACAGGGCAGTGTGATTCAGTGCAGTGGCACCGTGTGCCGCAGTCTGTCCTTGGGTACGGGAGCAGAAGACATACGCCAAGCAAGTGGCACTTGTCACCTCGGCTCCCTTGGGAGGCACAGTGCGCTTGCTTGGTCGTGGTTTCTGGCAGGGAGTGCTCATCCTGTCTGTCACCAGCACTTTTGCTTTTCTTCCTTAACTTTCCTTTAAAGGCATCCCCTCTCCTCTGAAGCAGGAACGTTGCTTGCTATTGCCATCACCTGGCAAGTTGGTTTAGTCTCCCTTCAGAACTCACCAGAGAGCTGCTGAGTTTTCTGGGTCACAGGCTTAGATGAGAAATGTGCATTTGAATATCAGGAAAGTAAAGGCAAAAAAAAAACCCCTCTCCATCTCTGCTTACGCTCCTCCGCTTGGTCAGCCACAGACACCCCAGGCTCTGCAGCTCTTTGCTGCCCATGTCAACTGAACAGCAGCCTCTTTAGCTTTCATAGGTGCACAAGAAAGATGGATGCCCAAAGTATTGAACTAGAGTATATCACAGCCCTGTCTGGGTTGAGAGGGACCTTAAAGCTCCTCCAGCTCCAACCCCTGCCACGGGCAGGGACACCTTCCACTAGAGCAGCTTGCTCCATGCCCCATCCAGCCTGGCCTTGAGTGTGCTTTAATTGGCTCTGAATGTCTCAGCCACATTGGGTTTGTTGGGCTGTGGCAGATTCTGTTTGTTGAAGTCCTAATGCATCCAATGCAGTTAATTACTTTGCCATGCTCTTCACTGGCTTAAGCCCTAATGAAGCTTTTGACCTTAAAGATGTATTTCAAGGCATCAGCTGAAGGTGTTGCACTCACCGCATGCAAACCAAGCTAAAGGCTTTTTTTGCTGAATATGAGCTTTGCAGAAGAGCAGATTCAAAGAAAGCTGAGCTGGGGCTGTAAGGGATGGATGATGCTGATCAGCGCTGGCACATTCCATATATATGCTGGTTCCATCCTGCTGATAGGGGAACAATTAATACCTGTCCCTTACATTTGGTTTCTATGCTCATTTTTTCTCCTCCTGATTCCCTTAGGAAGCTACTGGAGGGTGAAGAGACAAGATTCAGTGCCTTCTCTGGAAGCATTACTGGACCTGTATTCACACACAGGCAACCATCGGTCACAATAGCATCCACTAAGATTCAGAAAACAAAGATTGAACCACCAAAGCTGAAGGTCCAGCACAAGTTTGTAGAAGAAATCATTGAAGAGACAAAGGTAGAAGATGAAAAGTCTGAAATGGAAGATGCCCTAGCAGCTATTGCAGAAGAAATGGCAGTCAAAGCCCAGGAGGAAGAAAAGGCAGAAGAAGCAGCTGCAGAGGAAGAAGAGAAGGCTGCTGCAGAACAAGCAGCTGAGGAGGAAAAGGAGGAAGAAGAAGCCGAGGAGGAGGAAGAAGCTGCAAAGTCTGATGCAGCAGAAGAAGGAGGTTCTGAAAAGGAAGAAATAGAGGAAAAAGAAGAAGGGGAGGAGGCTGAGGAAGAAGGTGAAGAAGCTGAGGCCAAGGGCAAAGCCGAAGAGGTAGCAGCAAAGGTAGAGAAGGTCAAATCGCCTCCCACAAAGTCCCCCCCCAAATCTCCTGTAACGGAGCCGGCCAAGGTTGCCCAGAAAGAACCCACCGCAGAAGCAGGCAAAGAACAGAAGGTGGAGAAAGGCACTGAGAAACCAACCAAGGAGGAGGAGAAAGCGGCGTCCCCGGAGAAGCCAGCCACACCAAAGGTAACCTCTCCAGACAAGGCAGCAACCCCGGAGAAGGCTGTGACACCAGAGAAGCCTGCCACCCCAGAGAAAGGGGTGGCACCAGAGAAACCAGTGACCCCAGAGAAACCAGTGACCCCAGAGAAACCAGTGACCCCGGAGAAGCTTCGTTCCCCTGAGAAACCAATGACCCCAGAGAAGCTTCGCTCCCCAGAGAAACCAATGACCCCAGAGAAGGCACCCTCTCCAGTCAAAGATGGGAAGGCTGTGGTGGAGGAGACCGTCACCGTCACAAAGGTAACCAAGATTAGCGCAGAGGTAGAGAAGGGGTCGAGGAAAGAGGACATTGCAGTGAATGGTGAGGTGGAGGAGAAAAAGGAAGAGGAATCCAAAGAGAAGGAGGTGGAGGAGGAGGACAAGGGAGTTGTCACTAATGGCCTAGATGTGAGCCCGACTGACGAGAAGGGTGAGAAAATTGTAGTAACCAAAAAAGCAGAGAAGATCACCGGTGAGGGTGGGGACAGTACAACCACGTACATCACCAAGTCAGTGACGGTCACTCAGAAGGTAGAGGAACATGAAGAAAGCTTTGAGGAGAAATTGGTGTCCACCAAGAAAGTGGAGAAAGTCACTTCACACGCTGTAGTAAAAGAGATTAAAGAGGCCGAATAAACCAAATCATAGCTAAGTAAAACTCGAGCTTGGGTTGGTGCAAAAGGTTAAGCCATATGACAGCTGCAAAATGCATGTGAGTGACGGCTTCAAAGCAGAATGGGTTCTCTCATGGAGGCTCCAGACACACAGTATCTTACTTTTTCGTGCAATATAAAGGGGAGGGGGGGGGAATGCATGCAGGCTCAAGATGTGCTCCCTCCACAGAGCTTGGGGCTCGACAAAAAATAGCTACTATACTAGTGCATGAGATGAAATGTGCAGAGGAAGCTTCTGAATCTCCTGAGCTGTTGGAGGGACGTATCTGAGGAATGACTTTAAGATGTATTATGCAAAGAACCAACTGAGCCAAAAAGAGAAACAGAAACCAGTCATAGAATATTCCTGAGAACCAGAACTCTCCTAGCCTTAACAAAAGAAGCTATTATAAATAATTATGTTTACCTCACTGGTGCAATTTAGGGTGGACTTTTGCTCATGGGAGAACCTAGTTGACATGCACAGTACGCAACCTTTTGTTGTTTGATGTAAAAGTCACAGCAGTTCTTGCTCAATAAAGGTCAATACTGAAAACGAGACTTGTCTGGTGGTTTTCTTTCCAGCTCTGATCGTTCCCTAATGTCTGATCCTCTGTCCTGAGCAGGAACACACTTGCATGCCTTGATAAGCTGCTTGGGGTCCTCATGTAGAAAACAAGCTTGAATTGGGTAGGATGAGCAGATTTCCTGGAATAAGACACAAGCAGTTGAGCTGGTTTAAGCAAATACATAAGAATCATATCCCATCTTTCCTAGAGTAAAGAGGAATCTGATAAACTCTGCTGCCTGGGCTTTATGTGCTTAGAGGAGCTGCAGTTCCTTTTTGCTGGCAATGGAAAGGTCCCTAAGCCATGTGCTGCCTGCATTGCTAACCTGAGCAATCCTGCCTGTACTAAGGGTAGAAGTGTTAAACTCTGCTGCAAGTGTAATCCTCCTCCCTGCACACCAGTCTCAATGTGCAAGGAGAGCCTTAAAGATGTGAGCTCCAGGCTCTTCCTTGACTTTTCCCGTGAGGAGTGCCTGTCTGATCCGTTTCTCACTTCAGTGTGCAAGGACAGACACTGTGTGTCCATCAAAATGGGGTGGCTTGTGGTTATTTTTCCCCTCCTGCATTAATTAGATGGGAACATCCTTATCAGTTACCTGTCTTCAATGATCCATAGGTGGAATCTGCTTCTAAACACTAAATTCCAAAATTGAGAGCAGGTGAATTCCTGGAAAAAGGAAACTCTCCTTTACTGGAATCGTGGATCAAAATATCCTGACCTCATATTTTACATACCTGTCCCTTTGATAATGGCTGTAGGAACAAGAACCTTCCAGAGCCTGAACTGGGGCTGGTCAGGCTCAGATCATAGCTGGTGTGACTGACAGCTAAAACCAAATCACAGCATCTCTATATTTCCAATAGAAAGGAATCTTTGTCTCCTGCCACTTCCCAGCTGGCTTTGTTAAGAAGAAAGCCCATTAAAGGGCCTTCTAAAATCCCACTATATGGAAAATAAATGGAGACAAATGAAACAAAGAGAAAAAGAGCAGGGCTCCGACCCCAATTTGGGGAACAAATTTATCCTATTACAGGATTAACGTGATTATTTTTATCATGTTTCTAAAGGAAAATGAAGAACACAGCTACTGCCTTAACTCTCACAACCAGCAAAGAAATGTAATTCACTTCCAAGCCTGTTCGCTACATGGACTGTCCTGAAATCTGCTGAATAATTGAGGGTCTGATCGAAATCTGTGATTCGCAAATGCCTTCCAATCCTCTCCTCCATCAATAACTGAAGATGAAGTAGTTCTTAATTGGAAGGGTTCTGCATGTTCCTCACTGGAGAAACTGCAAGAAAGTCCACAGCAGAGAAAGCTGAATGCCTTTGTGCAGCAAAGTAATGACTGCTTCTCCTGCTGACATCAGTAATGGAAATCTGTGCTCAACAGCTTGCTGCTTGAGCGACGTTTAATTAGAGCAGAGTTAGCAAATTAAATGGCAGCTTCTCTGTAGAGAGCTTATTTGTTAAAGTTACATGTGCATGTGACAGAAAGTAGCTGTATCTTTGTAAGAGGTAGCCCAGTCGTAGTTATCTATTGTCAGGAAGTGGTTGCACACATGCCCGATGGTTTGTGAGCATTGAAGCTCTTTGTTTCTTGGGTCTAATCAAAGTTTTCAAGAGACCACCACCACTAAACCCAAAAACTAAACCAGAGAGCAATATTTAACATAAAAACTTCTATTTACATGCTCCAAATAGGCTCTATAATCTGCTAAAGTGTCACAAACTGCTGAGCCAGTGGCTGAGCACAGGAAGTCAGGTACCATCAGCATCAAGACGAAGGGTCACCTTGTATGGTGAATTAATGCTGATGTCAGCTCAAGTGCTCCGTTAATGTGGGCTTACATGGATGCAGGTGTGATCCCAGACTGGTTTGCTGTTTTTCACGCTATTCCCTTTAGTCCTGCTAGGATACAGCCACAAGGATCTAGAGATTATTCTTCATTCTCCTTGCACACAGGCATCCCAAGCAGGACCTCAGTTTCCCATTCAAGGCAGCTGTATGCACACTTCTGCCCAGGGTACATCAACTTCCCTGTCTGGTGCTGGGAATCCACTGTATGCCTATGGGGGAGGCAAATTCCAGACTGGGGTATTTAAAAAGAGCCTCATTTCCCTTGTTTTTCCATCCAAAACACATCCCAACCTTTAGTTATTACCCCCAACTGCAGGGTTTTGCCTCTGCTTTAATACACAAAAATACATCTGTGAGTTTAGCCTGTTCCCACTGCAAATGTTTCCATCAAATCCTGGGAGGAATAAGCAAGTGGTTAATGCATTTCTAAATATTTATAAAACTATAAGAACCCATTAATATTTAGCGTTGCCAAGAGGCTTTGTCTACTGACATCTGCAGTCAAATAGTTTCAGAAGACAGCGTAATTCCAGGGCAGAGATGCATAAAGAGGATGTTATTTGCCTGTTCTGCACCAATTATTTCTTCAGACTCTGCATAACCAGGGAAGGGATTAATTACTTACAGACACAAAAGTTCACGAATCAATATGAAAAAAGACTCCGTGAAGGGAAAAACAATAATTAAAGGAAGTGCCTATGAGGATTTATGAACCTTATTTAAGGTGGGTTACCGAGACCCCTGTGACTTCAGGGGCTGGAGGGCTCTTGAACAGGAGCTTTTACCATTCTGGCTTGTGGAGATGCTACAATTGGGATATTTTCAGCATTTCAGAACTAAATTCCAGGTGGAAACAAAGTTGGAAGTGTTACAAAACAGATAGGTTGCGTTTGCCAGGGAGCTGAGTCAGGCACTAGAATCTTCTCCCAGCATCAGTCTGTGCTTTTCCCATTCCCATGTGGGCTTTCTTCCTTCTCTCTTCAGGATTAAACTACTCTTAACTAACCCAGGAAGGCAGCAGACGATGAACTGTCAGTTATTGAGTTATCAGAAATTACATCCCTAGTATCTGGGTATTGTCCCTGTACCAAGTGTTCCTCTTGCTGACTGGCACAGGAGTGTGTGAATGTGCGTCTTATGAAAAGCATTCAGGACCTCCTTCTATTTGTCTTCCCTGTGATGAGCTCTGGGCATGATCCAGACCCCGCGCATCCAAACAGCAAGAGAAAATTCAGACAGACCCATGGCTTTATTTGCAGCTGCAACTTGGGTTAAAGTTTCTATCCTGCCTCCCCCTGCCTGCTTTTACTGCATTGCGTCAAAGCCAGCGCCTGGGTTTTCTGAGGTTAAACAAGTGTTGCCAGTAGGATCCCCACAACCCTCAGAGCATCTCAGCTCCCTGATTCATCCTCCCTCCCACCCCTTTACCTTGGCAGCAAGGTAGGAGCAGGGTGACAGACCAGGCTGGACGGTCACTGCAGCTTGTCACTCTCTGCAGCTCACTGCTGTGACTCACACATTTCCTGCAGAGCTGTGAAATCTCTCCTTTAGCTGCAATACATTAAAAATAACATAAGGAGTGGGGATCGGGCTGCAAAACGCTGCAAGGAGAAATGTGTTTGCTGGCATAACTCTGAGAGCATCTCGGCTGCAATGCTTTGGAGAGCTGCAAGCTTTCATGGGAGAGAAGGGGATACAAAGGACTGAATGAAGAGGGATTTACCCACGGTAAAATATAAGGCCATGAAAGAGGAAGGAAGTTCAGGGATTGAGGAGTTAAAAGGTGCTCAGAGTGCTTGGAGAAAGGCAGGATGAGGAAGAGGTTTTAATATAAGCCAATCTCTGTAAGAGTGGCTCGGCTTTAATAGCTGAGTTCTGACCTGGCACACCACAGAGTTTCGGCTCTGCAGAAGCAGCACTTCTCTCCAACTGAAATGCCACACTAAGCATTTTCTGGTAGGCACTTAGGTGAAATCCCAGGTACCATCTCTTAGACTTACTGTTTGAATCTGCTGTTTGAATCAAAGGCATCATACCCTGCAAGAAGTAGCTCTCCTGCAAGCCCCTCAATAGCTTTTAAAAGCACTGAGCAGTGTGGTCAATCCGCCGGGCCATGGTGCTGCAAGTACCCATACCACCCTCCTGGAGGCAGAAAACCTGCTTTTTAAGAGTAAGCCCGCATAAACCGATGTAGAAACATCTCCACTGAAAGCAGAAAGGAAACATGAAAAGAAAGACTTAAAATGATGTTGAAGAAAGGGAAAACCAATTTACATTAGTCTCCTGGTCCTCAAAAAACATCAAACTCCCCAAGAAAGTGTGTGGGGGGCAAATAAAGTGTCTGGAAATGATACTGGAACTGCCTCAACAGGAGTTAATGGGTTTATTACATACACATACAAGCTCCTTTGCCTGAATTGTTTTACCAAAACTTTTCTATCTCCTGCTGGGAATGGGGAGGGAAGGAATTGGTTTGAGTTCTTACCTCATCCATCATAACCTTCTTTGTAACACTGTGAACTCTGAAAAAGGAGATGCTTTTGGAACACCCCTGAAATTGTATAGACACTTCCTTCTTCTCTGACCATAACCACTGAGGAGCAACGTGATTCAGCCAATGCCACAAACTCAGTGCACAAAGCTAAAAGGTACCCAAACTCCAATGCAAAAGAATTCAGTGCGCCCATGTAACGCCTGTTCTAACATGCTCTTAGCACCAGGCTTCATCTTAAGCAACTTGAGCTAATTGAAAACACACAGGCTCATGCCACAGGATGTTGCTTTCAGAATTGCCAGGCTTTGCTGCTCTTTGAGCTCTTCCTATTTTGCTCCTGGTTGAATTAGACCAGAAAATAGCATCATAGCACATTAACCTGGGGTAACACCTTGGAAAGGCAGGTCATTCAAGCAGCACAGGGAGCTCCCCCCACATTTTATTCCAACACCTCACTGCAGGCCCCTTTTTATTCTTAGACATTGCCCCAAGTCTCAGCTACGTCCTCGGTCATTCTCCCATCACTGACCTGCCACTGAACAGCTCCCTAACAACCTTTAAAGCCATGTTTGCATTTTGCTTCTGAACTGGCTTGTTAAAATATCTCCTTCTCCAAAGGCAAAAAGGAGCCTGTGCCCACTGCAGAGCTCGGTGAGGCCCATCACAGAACCACAGCACTCCCAACACCAGTGGATCTATTACTATAGCATTTCCATGCGAAATTTCACAGCACCTCCAAGAAATTTTGTCTCCATATCACCCCCCCCAAACACGAGTGAGACAGAAACCACCATCCCATATCCTGTTACACAGGCCTGAAAGATGAGTACAGTACATCACCAACCTTTCAAACGCTTCAGTGACACACGACACGTACAAGGAATCCGTGTAAGCATTTCTGTTACTTTATTGACTAGCTTTATTGCACATACCTATTGAAGCCTCCATTATTTTACCCACCCAAGGTTTCCATAGTTATTTTAAATGCAAGTTAAAGGTAACTTTCATTCCCATGACTTATTTTTTCCCCCCATTTTAAATGTTAAGGTTCTGGATCACCCAAGACACAACCCCCGAATTCATACGTGAAGACCATGCGGCATTCAGGGAGCAAGCCAGTGGGTGCTCTGCAAGCATACTGATACTCTGCACAGAGAAACATCATAGATCATTAACTTTAAACCTCAGTGGTCACTGAATTAAATATGTGAGACTGCAATGTTAGCTCAGTCCATCATCATCGATTCTGTTGACCTGATGAGAAAGCTAGACTGCCCCAAAATCAAGCCTTCTTCTTCACTTCACTCTCTTCTTTTCCTGCTCCTCCTTTCTCTCCCTTCTCCTCCTCACCGGTTTCCTCAGCAGTTTCCTGAGACTCCTCCCCTTCTTCAGCTGCTGTTTCTTCCCCTTCTTCCTCTTCCTCACCCTCTTTGGCTTCTTCAGATTCTTCCTTGGCACCTTGGAAGGACAGAGACATTTTTCACATCTATATACTGTTCCTAATCCAGATTTAATGCGAGCCAGCGTACTCGCATCCTTAAACTGCACAGTCTGGGCACAGCTGAAGGTGATGGGGCCGGCAACTCATTTTGCATGAAAGCAGGGACATTCATCTGGAACTTACAAGGGAGAACAAGAAAACTACACAACCAACTTATCCTCTGTTTTAGAGGGAGTCAAACACTTTCCAGGTCTCTTCAAAATCCTGGCCTTGAAAAAATACCAACTGTGGACTCACTGTTTTAAGCCTTATGCAAAGACTTAAAAGAATCTTGCCATTACATTAATAACCTCAAGTAGTTCAATGGTAACTAATGCAATTTCAGATGTTTAGGTTAAATCCTGCAATCAAAGTTGGGAAAAACCACACTGATTAACATTCCTATTACATTTTCTTTAAGGATGTGAGTTTGGGGCAGCAAGGAAGTGGCATGTACCTTGACTGGACAAGAAAACTACCTAGATCTCAGGCAACAGCTATTGCTATCCCACATCCACAGACACCAATTGACATTCCTGTTATCACAGGCAGGATACCCTTGTCCCTTCTGTTTGAGGATGTCTACATTAGCTAAATACTGTTTGCTGCCATAACATTATATGCTGTTAAAGTATTATCATTCTTGGTTTTAGAAACTTGAATGGAAAAAAAGATCCAGTGATTTCCAAAGGAACAAAATGAGTCCTATAATCTGCCTCATAGCCAACGTTTACTTTACCTGACATTCAGTATTCAAGCTTTCCTGCCTACATCTTTGTGCTTAATCCCACAACCCTTTGCTGATGTGAGCAGTGAGAGCGACCTGTTAAACTTCATCAGCATTTCTGGGGTTTACCCCATATGAGTAGGGTGGAAGCATGAGAGAGGGATTTGAAAATAACTAAATACCTTCCTCCTCCTCTTCAGCCTCTTCACCTCCTGCTTCTTCCTCACCTTCCTCTTTCTCTTCTTCCTCACCTTCTTCTGCAGGGGCTGCCTTGGCTTCTCCTGCTTTAGCAGCCTCAACTGTTTCCTCTATTTCTATCTGCTCTTCCTGGACGTGACTGGAGTAGTATGTGGGGAAGGAACGGGTTGTCATCAGGTAGGAGCTGGACTGGAGACCACTGTAGGCAGACCTGCCGAAGGTTGGGGCAGTCTGGGTGTAGCCACTGGTGATGCTTCCCACGCTAGTGAAACTGAGCCAGGTCTCTTCACCTTCCAGCAGTTTCCTAGCAGGAAAAAGCAGGTAGAAATCACTTCATTATGCTGGAGCAGTAATGAGACACGGACTAAGATACTGTCATGCTTTGAGCAGTGCAAGTCCTTGAGACTGCATATCTACGAGTGTAAAGAAACAGCCCCTAATAAATACCTACGTGGCAACAGTACCCTATCTTCTTGGAATCATGTATAAGTTTGAGGTGAAATGATAAGAACACAACCTCTAGGATTTGGTTCCTACAGCAGGTGAAGTTAGAGGTGTGTTTTAGTAACAGGTAGGGTTGCAGTGAACAATGCAGATCCAAAGTCAATGTTACATTTAGCTATTAGACAAGGTCCATAGCCACGTTCTCAAAATCCCCCCTTGTGGCATTCACAGAAACTCTTCTCTGGCATTTGTCATTGCTAACAGTATTTGGGACACAACATTAGAGAGCTATTCAGATGCAATTCTGCTGCAAAACATTTGCTTTGCAGGAGATTGCTTCTTTGAGTCAGAAACAAAGCCCCTTCTTAATACCATGGAATGGATTTTCAATGCTGAGAACAGCCACCTCTGTTAAATACCACTGAGAAAATCTTCACCCTAAGTAGAAATCAGGTATCTTTATTTGTAAAGATGAACTGAGATTATATTGCCAAGATACATATGCACAGACAACTCCTACTATCATACTCACAGAAGCTTGCTACACTGAACATTTTGCTTTAAGCAATTATTTTACCTCATAAGTTCAAGTTCTTCCAATAGCAAGGCAATGGAGAAGACCTGATTAAACTCTAACATCTATCTAGGAACATTTTTGCTAGTGAAATGATAAACAGAATGAATTCTCCCAAAGACAGAATGGGAACCTGACCCATGCTCTGACTTATGATATTACCCCCATCATACCTATATGCAGCAATTTCGATGTCCAGGGCCATTTTCACATTGAGCAGATCTTGATATTCCTTCAAGTACCGAGCCATTTCACTCTTGGTGGTTCTCAACTCATTCTCCAATTTGTTGATTGTATCCTGTTGGAAGCAACAACATTAACAGCATAAAATCCTTCCATGTCTAATACTACTGTGCATGGAATCTCCCCAATCCTATTAACTTAATCTTGCTCTGGCAGTCAGAAAACAGCTCCAACTTCACCCTCAGCCAAAGAGGCACCATTTACCAAATCCCACCTTCCTTAACAGGGCTTTCCCATCCCTACATCTACATCCTGATATTCCATTGCTATTGAATGTTAAGAGCCCAAATTTCTGCCATCCCGATGACAAAAGCATGCATGTAATTTTCTTATTGTTTTACTTCCATTTTAGACTTTGAGCTTCTACTTTTAGCTTAAGGATATCTTTTCTATAGTGATAGAGTCAGGTTTGATTGGCATATAGCTAATGATACATCACACGCTACAGCTCTGTCGCATTTTGCATCACAGTTTCCTAACACTTTACAGCTTCGGCTTGCAATACAGCTACTGTACGAGCCGAAAGCGATGCTACTGAACGAGCCGAAAGCGATGCTACTGAACGAGCCGAAAGCGATGCTACTGAACGAGCCGAAAGCGATGCTGCTGTACGAGCCGAAAGCGACGCTACTGTACGAGCTGAAAGCGATGCTACTGTACGAGCTGAAAGCGATGCTACTGTACGAGCCGAAAGCGATGCACGTCTGAGTGCCCCCAGAGCCCCCTCCCCTCGGAGCCGAGCCCCCCACCTGCAGGGCGGAGATGTCAGCGCTCTGCTTCTCTTCCAGCTCCTGCAGCTGCTTCTCCAGCGCCTCGTTCATGCCGCGGGTGGCCTCGATCTCCAGTGTCTTGGCTTTGAGCAGGCGGCGGCTCTCCGAGACCTCGTCCTTGGCGGCGCGGACGGCGTCCGTGTTCTTGGCAGCGCTCTCGCTGAGGACGGTGAAGCGGCTGCGGAACCACTCCTCGGCGTTCTGCATGTTGCGAGCCGCCAGCTTCTCGTACTGAGCGCGGATGTCGCGCAGCGCGGCCGAGAGGTCGGGTTTGGCCGACACGTCCATCTCCACGGAGAGGTGCGCGTACTGGATCTGCGCCTGCAGCTCGGCCAGCTCCTCCTCATGTACCTTCTTGAGGAAGGCCAGCTCGTCCAGCAAGCTGTCCACCCGCTTCTCCAGCTCCGCCCGCGCCAGAGCCGCCTCGTCCGCGCCCTTGCGCACCTCCAGCAGCCGCGCCTCCGCGTCCTCCCGGCTCAGCACCTCCTCCTCGTAGCGCGCCTGCAGCCCGCGCAGGGTCTCCTCCAGGCTCTCCCGCTCGCCCTGCAGCGCCTGCTTCTCGCTCGTCGCCTCCTCGGCGGCCAAGCGCAGCTCCCGGATCTCCTGCTCGTAAAGGGCTCGGAAGCGGGAGGGCTCGGCGTGCTTCTGCCGCAGCACCAGCAGCTCCGCCTCCAGCACCTTGTTCTGCTGCTCCAGCTCATGCACCCGCTCGATGAAGCAGGCGAAGCGGTCGTTGAGGTCCTGCAGCTGTGCCCGCTCCTGGCTGCGGATCGACTTGAGGTCGTTGCTGATGGCCGCTACCTGGCTGAGGTCGAGGCTGTCCACAGAGTGCAGGAGGGAGCTCGAGGCGCTGGAGGTGGCATAGCTGCGGCGCACGGACACCGAGGACACGGGCGCGGACAGGCTGGAGTACGCCGAGCGCGCGGAGCTGTACCCGCCGCTGCTGCGCATCGCCGAGACGTGGAGCCGCGGGCTGTCGGCATAGCGGCGCTTGTAAGAGGGGAAGAACGGGTCGTAGCCGTACGAGCTCATGATCGCGGGGGGCCGGCAGCTGCTCTGCGGACCGACACCCCCCGACCGCCGGTATTTATGTGCCGAAGGGCGGGCAGGCGGGCACAGCCACCGGGCGGGGCCGGGGCGGGGAGAAGCGGCGATGCTCTGAGGTCCGGCCCGCGCGGCTCCGCTCCGCGGTGCGGCCCGCCTGGCTCCGCGCGGCTCCGAGGGCTGCGGTGGGGTTGTGTTGTGTTCCCCGTTAACGTGCGCTATGGCGGGCCTGTCTCGTATCGTCCTCACCTCAGGGTTCCGCGGGTCTGCTGCAGGCCTCGGGGGGGTTTACCTCAGACCCTGGCGGTGGGGCAGCCCCAGGCCTGCTTCGGCACCCGTCTGGGTTCTGTCCTGCCCCCAGGCCTGCGTGTAACCCCACTCTGTCCCCTTTGTTTCCCTCGTAAGCCACCTTTACAAGAGGCCTGAGGAGCTTACTGCAAGCCCCATGTTGCAGGAGGCCTTTAGGGAGGCCTTGTCCCTCAGGGGAGCTGGGTGCAGCCCTCACTGCCCCTCACAGCCCAGAGCCAGCTCATGTAGGTAGTGTTTTTCTCGTTCAATTTGCAGTGTTTGCAAGGCATGTGTGCTCTGAGCTGTTGCTGTTCTCATTGTATTCTCTAGCAAGTGGCTCCTAATAACCAGCTAATTACATGAATGAAGAAACATAATGGGCTGTTGTTCGCAGTGTGGGTAAAATACATTAATATCTAGTTATCAAGCTTCGCTTCCTCTGTTCCTTGAGTTTTTCAAGAGGCAAATCTGAGGCTTGAACCATAGGGATTGAATATTTATCCTTGCCTAATCTGGCTAATGGATTAAAATGAGGCAGCTGTGTTGCAGCTACTTCTGATGCTTATTATTAGCCATTGGTTGATTAAAACATAACTGTATTTATGTAGTAGAGGTTTAGCAGGAGCAAGGTAGGAATATGTTGAGCACAGACTTCAATGGGTGCTCGAGAAGGTGGTGATTAATTGCCTGAGTCAGAAGGGCACATGTATTGCAAACCAAACTCAAGGTTTTCTTGAGGAAGGAGTAAATGGAGTTGTGGGTAGGTGTTTATTAAGACATACCGCAGAAATACTTGGTTGTTTCCTAAAGGAAGGGGAAAGACTTAGTAATGCACATGAATTAATTGGTGTGCCTATTAGCAGTTGCAATGGTACTTAAGTATTTCTGGCACAAAGAGGTGCTTGCTTAATATCAGCCATCTACCAAAGGTAGAGCAGGGTTGGATTAATAATGTTTTCTTCTATCTTGTTCTGATCTTGAGCAGAATGTTACCTGTTGGAGGTTTCAGGCTACTTGAGGAGTATTAAGCTATGAAGGGCAGTGGCCTACCAGAGGTTCAAAGCTGCAGTCTCTTCATCTGAGCTCATGCTAGGTGGAATGAGCTGTACAAAGAGCTCATAAAGGCTTTCATGTCCCTATATCACAGTAGAACTGATAAGAGATATCATTTTGCAAATCTCAGGTGTCTCAATGCAGATCAATGGAATTGCTCCCCATTTACAAGCGTTACAAGTGTGGTAGAACTCCAAGTTGTGTTCAGTGTTTGTGATTTGAATTTCAGTCGCAGTTGTATTCATGTGCGTTAGGACAGATATCCGTTGTTCAGATGCTGAATATGCAAAGTGCAGCCACAGAGATACAGTTTTATGTGCTGATGTGTTTTAGATTCAGACAAGATTGGTTTTTGACTTTGGTCCAAAAGAGCTCACTTCTGTAGCAATATAGACATTGTAGCAGATGACAAGATTCACAGTGGGCTTGGTCAGAGATTCAGTGAGCTTTTAAACATAAATTGTTCTTGGAAACAATGAATGCAAACTGGCATTCCTTGTTTCATGCCATTGGATTGATGCTAATCCGTCCTATGTTCAATTTGAGCGTAAGAATTATTAATGGTATCATTTATTATGCCATGTATTAATAAATGAATATACCTCAGCTTCTAAAAACAACTGTGCTGCACATCCCAGGAAAGTAAGCTTTGTAATTGCAGGCTGATAATATTCTTTCTCATATTGTTTTAGAGAGGGAGAGCAGTGTGTGCCAGTGTCTGCAGACAGCCCTTCAGTCTTGAGCTTCTGTGTGACTCAGAGGTAAGGATGAAGATTAATTACCAAAAGGAAAAGAAAGCTACTACTGAAGGCAACCTACTTCAGAAGCTTGTGTTTCTAGGTACAGGGTAATGCTAACTATGATTTCCCCTTTTTCTCTCTTAAGGCTTTTAGCTATAATGCAGAATATAATGTAGCTTCTTGGTACATTATTGCTATAAAAATAATTGAAACAGTAATGAACAGGGTAGACACAGGCTTCCAACTAGAACAAAATGGCCTGTGCCATTTGTCTGGTCTTTATTCAAGATGCATTGAAAAAAGCAGGCAGGCAGTCGCAAGAGATGAGCTGAGTCACCCAGCAGCTTAATAATATGTCCCTATCTGCTAAAGCCAAAGCTGTTCTCTTGCTGTTTTAGTTAGAAGTGAGTATCACGGTTTTCTCTAACACAGACTTAAGGTGGAAGAATTCCAAGTCCAGGTTCAGCCCTTGAAAGCTTCCTCTTGGTTGGCTGACCTAAATAATGCAAATTATTATGATGGATGATACCGAAGTGACAGTAGTGGTGTGATAAAATGGCAGCTGTGCTACTGCTGTCTATGCAAAAGCAATCCACTCCATGTCAGTACATTCTTGTTTGTACACTTTCCACTGCTACATACTGTGTAATTCACATGTACTCAGTCTACAAGTGGCATCTTCTCAAGGACGAGTTTAGGTTTAACCCTGTGTTAAGGCCTCATTAAGCACCAAGTAGTTACTTGGATGTAGCCAGAGTCAGTGCGCATTTCCTTGTGCTGCAAAAGACTTGGGCATTGAAGTCTAGTGGGGTTTGCCTTTCTGCTTTTAAATCAGACTGCTTTCCCCAGCAGAAAACGTGACAGGTATGTTTGGGGTTTGAGGTGCAGAATGAAATTGCATTGTCTGCTCCTGGTCTGATTTCAGAAGCATAGAAAGATCTGTGCCTGCTTAGTTTGGACTTGGCAGAAATTGAGCAGTTCTAAGTCAGAAACGCAAAAGCAGTGTTTGTGCTTTCTTCATTTTAGTTGCTTCTACTCCATGAGGGTGGAGCTCTTGAGAGCGGGGAATCAGGCATTCCTACTCTTGAAAGTGTTACAGAGCTCTGATGTGTTGTGCAACATCCTATTTTTTATACAATACATAAAATGAGATGGTAAGAGCTGATATGTGTGTGGTACCTACACTCACAGAACAGGCAGCTGAGAGGTACTCTACAGAGTAAAGCATGATCAAGCGTTTTCCTTTCTCAGTATTCTGTAACTGTAAATAAATTTTCTGCAAATTCAAAAATGAACATACTGCATTCAGTGTCACCATGTGGTGTAGACTGATTGATTTTTATTGAGAAGATTGATCACTGCAGTTCTGAAGCAGAAAGGGGAGAGCTGGAACAGACCCGTGGTAGCAGCCAACACTGTGTTGGTATTCAGTGCCATGGGGATGCAGTACAGCATGCCTAGCTGTCCCCATAGGTTCTCTTATTGATCTTTCAGAGGTTCAAAGCTGCACTCTCTGGTGTGTTGCAATGACTGAAAAAGAGAATTCTTCTTGAACGCCCTAGGAACTACATCTGAGAAACTCTGGTTTCAAATTTGAAGCTGCCCTCCAATGCTTCCCATGTTTGTAGCTCCTGCTTTCTTTAAAACTTCTGGGAGGGCAGGAAACCCCAGGGAACTCTCTTTATTTATGCCATATACAGTAAGAACCTGAGCAGCTTTCATTATTTTGTTATTGCTTATACCAATTCTGTTTTGCTGTTCACAGTAACATTAATTTGCTCACTTTGAGTTTGCTCTCTCTTGATTACAAGAGTCTGAGGAAGCAGCCAGGCACTTCTTTCATCTGAGCTCTATCAATGAATGCTTAATTAGAAGATTCATTAGCTTTGTTTACCCTTTGGATCAGGACTTCAAATGAGGCCATACAATCTGATGGCAGATTCCTCCTTGGGTTTTCAAGGGTTAGTTATGAACTCCCAGAATCAATTTAAGAGATGTGTTGCTTCTGTTTGATTCCAGCAATTGAACATCAACAAAAAGGTTCTTGGACAGCTACAACTCCCCTACTTTGCCAGCTGCAATGTTTGTGGTTTGAAAAAGCCCACTCTGCTCAGCCTGTTTTGAAAGGGACCATTTACTCATTTGCAAAGTCTTATTGCCAACATGAGAAGTAAGTGGTTAGACCTGAGACCAAGGGCCACATCAGAAGCTTGGTGTAAGCTGGCACGGGACTGTAAGCTTCAGTGAAGCCTTGCCACTTAAGGCTACCTGGTGATCTCAGCTTCATCTTTGCCTTGTGAGGGATCTTACCTGTCTTAACACTGCTGCCTGAAAAGTGGTATTTGATGATGCCATAAAATACCTATGAATCGTGATAGTTCTCAGCTGAATCAGCTTTTGAGGAATTGCAACAGATTCCTGTCCCCTCACATGATTTGGTGAGTTACAGAACACAGTTCTTCTTCTGTATTCATTAAGTCACAGATCTTGCTAGTTGTAACATCCAGTTTGTGCTGGATTGTGCAAGATTGGAATCAGTGGATGGACGCTTATGGTACATCATAGAGCCAACTGGTAGGCATATTGTTAGGGTATCCCATAGCAGTAACGTGCCAGGCTTGGAAGCAAGCAGTAGAATCAATGTCTGTTCTTTGCAGAAAAAGATGAGTTGCATGCCTTGTGTCATGCATGTGTCTCTGTCTGTAGGGGCAGCTGAATATGGATGCTTACAAATCTTTGCTTGCCTGTGATATGGTGATTTCTACTTATGGTCTGTGCTTGTGCATGTTAAGCAATGGAAGGACCTTAGACATTCTCATCAGTCCAGTGAGCTACCTGAACATTTAAGAAACAAGTGCTGCTATGCTCCAAAGAGTTGCTCTGGGAAACCCGCTCTGTGACTCCTGCGAAGTTTTGAACACTCAGTGAACATAACTATGTGTATGTAGTTTTGTTTGAGGGCTGTATGCTGTAAAACAGGTGCTTGAGCAGCTCCAGATGATAATAATATGAGGAATTTAATATCCCTCATATGTTTGAGGTTGAATACTCATAGCTGCAGCAATATCCAGAGGCAAGTAGTGTGAATATTGCCCTGTTTTCTCATTTCTGCTGACCATATATTGGCTGTGCCAGCTGAAGTTAGTTCTGATGATGCAGAGAGTAGAAGAGAGGAGACTGCATTTACAGTACATTTGAGAGCATATGATAGGCTCATAATGCAGTTGGAGACTCTATTTCCTTCCAAAAAATTTCCAGTATGAATGGTAATAAAATAAAAATGTGGGTCAAAAAGACTATTTATTTGTGGGCTGCCTGCACAAGTAGAAAGCAGAGAGATGTATCTGTGGGCTGCAGGGAGCTTAAGCAGTCTGAATTCCTGATGACCAGGATATGCTCTTCCTTTGATCATGAAATCCAGATGAACACCTGAGGAACACTTTCCCTGTAACACTGTTCTTCTCTATAAACTTTTCTCCTTGCTGCATATGCAGCAATAAAATTTATGTGGGGTGTAAACAAAGCTCCCTCTACCCCAGAGAATGTGGATAATCTTCCCCTGTGCATATGGACAAGCATTTCTTAGCAAGACAGCAGCATCCCATTATTTAATAGCCTGGCACGTACTGATGCTCATCAAACACAGCGAGCAGTGAAACTGAGAGTTGTACTGCAGTGAGGTGACTGGTGGTTTCACAGCAGTTGAAGCTGCTCAGCTCTGCAGCACATGAGTAAAAATTACTGAACCTCTGCAGCTAGCACACCTCATTTCCTACATCAGGTCTGCATGCATCAGGTTCTTGGTATTACACTGGGTTGTTAAGGTTGATGTCAAGGATGTATGCAGATATTGGATAAAAAATTAAATGCAGCCCGTCGCTCTGGTTTTATGCTAATGCAGTTTAATTGAAACATTTGCAGAGGTCAGCAGGGGTTTTGTCTCTGGCACGACCCCTCCTAGAGAGAAAATGGCTTTTTACTTTTATTTTAAATTATAAATTCTGCAGCCTGATTGAGAGGCTCTCACTGCTTCTGTTAGCTATTCAAGTGTTTCCTTGATGCTGTTAATAAGAGCAGATGAGAAGCTGCTGGTTCTGCTTTTTATTTGTGTAGGGTTTTGGGGGGAAGTGGGAATATTTCACTGCCATTAAAGCTGATGTTGGTTTTCTTTTTTCTGAGTGGGACTTGCTCATAGCTGGAACCCTGAAACTTGGAGTTATGGTCTTGTGGTCTTTCGTTGCTGAATAATGAAAGGTTGAATTTCAGGGTTTGGAGTTTTGACAGGTTCCCAGGTTTTTATCTTAGTGTACTCCATCTGAACAGCTATGATGTTATGTGACAGCCATCACCCTCTATGATTCTGAAGCCTAAAATATAGTTAGTCCATAGTGTGGGAGAATCAACTTATCAGGGGAATAGTCCCTGGTTTGCTGTTAGTGGAAACGAGAAATGTGTTTTGGAGAGCCCTGTGCAGCTGCAGTGCCTTCTGTCTTTACATTCCATGAGCCTCACAACATGAGGCAAGACTTGGGTAGGTCAGGATCTATCATACTCTTTTGAAACTTCTGCTATCTTGATGATAAGCTCTTAGCCCTTGCTGGGACTAGTGGTGAAAACTTCAATGGTGAATTAAATTGAGCAGTTCCAGACATTTAGTTTGTGTCTTCTGTACCTCTGCCAAATGTTTACATGAATAAATCTGCACTGATTCTTTTCATGTTGCTTAATCATCATAATCATATTTTTCTTGTTTGTTAGATGTGCATTCATGAACTCTTTTCACAACAGTACCCTCTGGCTAATCCTATTCCCAGGCAATGTTTCCTCTGTGCTTAAATGATGCTAAAAGGAGTTTGGAGCCTATATTTTTCTGGAGATCTGGACCTTAAGATCTTCCAGTTTTAATATTCAGCAGTTGTGTTGTCACTATCTCTGACACTTTAAGAGCCCTCAGGTTAGAAACTTAAAGCATGTATAAAATAAATGTATATTGAAATAACTTCAGAAGCACTTAGTCTCTATAACTAACCAGTCTTGGTCTCCTTACTTGGCATTGCCAAAAGCTCCTCAGTCATTTATTTCAGTTACTCCAGAGTCTCAAAGGGGTGTTGTGGCTCTTGAGCAGATGGTTTTAAGTGTTACCTTCTAAGTGGTTGTCTGCCTCCTGTCCAACAGCATAAATGGTGACATACGCACTTAGATTGGCCCCAGTAATTAAGCAGCAGAGGTGTGTGAGATCATTTGGTTTTGCCTAGCTGGTCCATTGCTACTGAGATGAATGAAGTTCTGCAGTAGCTGCAAGCAGTGCAGTTTCTAGGCCTCCACAGTAAAAAAAGAGATAAATCTTCAAGGGTCTGCTGATCCACAAACATGACATTCATAGCTGACTAGAAATGGTATTAAATTTGCTTTCCAAGGAGAATAACCTGGCCATTTATTATGAGGTAGGATAAAGCACTTTGAGTAGACAGGGGATTACGAAAGATGAGGTAGCTAGATACATCCTTTTATCTCTCATTTTTCTGCTTCTGCTGATGGAATCCATAAGAGGATGTTTGTGAAGCTATAATAAGCATATTTCAAGTACTGAAGGTATATGAAAGGTCATGTTCCACCTTTCAGTGCAGCTGCCTGCCCTACAGAACAGTCCAGCTGGGCAGCAGGGTAAAAGCCATTTGTTTTGCAGTGGAGGGTTCTAACTGCCTCTTGGTTTGTGCCTGCCTACAGATGACATTTGAGAAGGCTGAGAGCACTCTCTCGCCTACAGCAGCACATCAGTGTAATGGTTACATGTCCTGGTATATGCAAGCAGAAGACAAGAGATTGTAGCAGAGGGTTCTCAAGTATGTAATTCTGTAAACCATCAAACCAGGTTTTTGTGGCAGTTTAAGTTGCTTCGCTTATGCCAGTTCATGCATTATAAATTCAGACAAGGTTATATCTTCCAGTTCTGTTCTTTAAACTGGAATTCCAGGAAATTATCAGTTGGTAAAGGATAAAACCACAGGATAAACAACTGTTAACCTCTTTGTGTTACTGCACCGCTTACTGTAACATCAAGGAGAGAGTACTGCATCTTTCAGTGGCACCTCAGAAATTGTATTGGGAGTTACCTGCTCATTTCTGTTTGAAGGGAGAGTCCTGAGTGCGTAAATATTTGTTGTATTGTCGGGAGATGCTTCCTTCATGCTCATGGGCTAAAAAGTCCTCATATAATAAGAAAATTAGATCTAAAGACGGCTCGTAGGCACAGACCAGATATGCTTGTAACCAGATTTAAGGAAGTCTGTGCTTTGTGTAATCCTGGACAAGTCAAGCAGTACTCTTGAAATGCATTTGCAGCTTTTCTGCTCTGGAAGGCAGCAGCTTAGGGGCTGGGTCTTCAACACCCCAGACCTCAGGTAACATTTTTCCTTTGCAGATGCTTCTTGCCTAATTACATTGCAAATGCTTAAGAGCAGGCTCGCTGTCTGAATTTACATGCTCTTTCTAGCAGACTGACTCTATGATGTGTTGCAATACCCATAAAACACAGAAATAGCACTTCTGGATCAGTTAAAATGCTTATCATGTTAAGGAGGAATATGCTTTGAAAGATTTCAGTGAAGGCACTTGTACAAGCTCTAATATGTACTTGTATGACTGTGTAAGGCTGGGATGCTCCTCGTGTATTTATTGAAGCCATTTGTGAGCATGGCAGTGCTCTTGTTTCCACTGATTTGAGCAAAGGAGAAGTGTCACTACCTGGGTTGTTTCTGTAACCAATATGACCTTTAAATCTGGTAACATCTGAAGTTTGGAATAAGACCAGTAAATGCAGATATCAGATGTTCAGAAAGGCAGTTAGATGCTCTGAGCCTGCACATTCTGCTGCAGACAGAGAAGCCATTCTGCCACTTGCAGCCCTGCAGACAACTGCTGCTGCAGCACTGCCACAGTCAGGAGTAGGCAAATGACTTCATTTGTAGGCATAGCAAGTCACAGACGTAATTTTGAGGCTGCCTTCTCCAAGTGTGTATGTGTGGGATAGCTGAGGGGGAGGAAAGAGGAAGGGAGAAGTTGTTATAGTAATGCAGCCTGGTAAGTGAGACAGACAGGAAGCAGCCTATTGAGTTTGGCCCCCAAGGTTTGATGCTGCTGTGGTCGGAGCTAAAAAACACTCATTGCAGATTTCATTTAGGCTGGGCAAGACTGTACAGCTGCATCTAGGGCTCGCCTTGAGGTGCAAAATTACTATCCATATAATCTGACCTACATTACTCCTTCAGGAAGCTTGCCACGCCTCAGGACAGTCTGCAGTGGACTGAGAAATGCAGGGGAAGAAGTCTGCAGGAAGGATTAATCGGGATTTGCAGTTACCCAGTGCTCCGTATACTCCTCCAGCGCCTCCTGCCGGGATGTACCCCACGGAGCTGCACTTTAGGGACAGCAGGGAAGGCAGAAAGGGAGCAGAAACTTGGTTTTCCTGGACTCCTCAGAGAAGGAGAGGGGAATGTGCATGCATGAGGTCTAATAAGGGCCTAAGACTGTGTGTCATAGATAGCAACAGAGCAGGTGCAGCCCGAGGGAAAAGCTTAAACAAGCTTCTCTGTGCATCCTTAGGGAGGGATGGGACATGGTAGAGAGGGATCTGACCTTTTGCAAATGGAAAAAGAGAAGCAAACTCTCTTGCGTCAGCCCTTGGCAGTGTCCTCTGCCTGTCACTGCAAGGGTGTGATGGTAGGTCCCTGCAGTGAGCTCCTTCCCTACTTGTGTTCTCTATAGTGGGAATTTATGGATTGATAGAGGCTTGATATAAGCAGAGAGGGGAAGGAAGAGGGAGAAGGGACTGTCTGAGTAGCTGCTGTCAAGAGGAGCTTAGAGAGAGCTGTACTCAGCCTGCCTCCTGCTTCCTCCCTCCGGGAAGCTGCTGCTTCTGCAGCAGGTCCAGTTTCTGGCAAAAAATTCAACACTGCACCAACTTTCAAAGAGAGAGGGAAGGGCGGGAG
This sequence comes from Forpus xanthops, assembly GCA_032466535.1. Lineage (NCBI taxonomy): Eukaryota > Metazoa > Chordata > Aves > Psittaciformes > Psittacidae > Forpus > Forpus xanthops. The sequence goes on from JASSUY010034517.1 coordinate 24,776, forward strand.
GGAGAAAGGAGGAGAGGCCCGCATAAAGGAGGAGCTACCATGTCCCAGGCTCCCTTTGGCCAGGAGCCTAACTGCTGCAAGCAGGAAAAGCCTTGGGAAGAGCAAGCTTCCCCTTTCCCATTAGCAGCAGTGCCTGCTTTGCACCAGCTTTCATATAGTTAGCAAGCTTTCAGTGGCCTTACCATCTCCAGATTCCACTCCAAGAGCTAATGGTTGTGGTTTTACTGCATAAAACTTCTCAAGGAGCTAAAAATAATGTAACAAAGTCAGGTGATTGAGGTATCCCTAGGATCAGAACTGTTTTCTCCCAGGGAAGGTGTCTGGGGAGTAGAAAATGTCTGTTTATCCCCTTCCCCAAATCAACAATGCTCAAGGGGAAGGTGTTAAATAAGGAATTTCTATTCCTTATTAATGTAGGATGGGAACACATAGGAAATCAGGATAAACCTAACAACATGAGCAAGAGTGGGCTTTGTACTCCCTCATTTCTTTACTGCCTTTGCCAAGCATTTACAGGGTGGTGTTTGTGGGCACCAAGTGCATCTCCCCACCAAGTCCATCCAGACTGCAGGAACTGGGCCCAGTTCAGCAGTGGGAGTGTGAAGAGCCCAGTTTCCCACTCTGGTCAGGATGAGAGGGGTCAGCTTCAGTGCCTGCCCTTGCACACCAAGCATGAGATTCTTTTCCCATGTGCACCTTCATATGCATTTCATGTGGGAGAGCAGCTTCAGTTGTGTGGGTCTGGACATGCAGTACTACTTGCCCTTCTTTTTCCCTTTCCTGTCCTATGCCAGTTCTTAAAGTCAGTGGTATATTGCGGTGTGAGAATTAGATGGGGTGCAGGAGATGAAGAGGGATCGGCTGCTCTCCTGCTCCCTGTGGGTGGGATGTGGAAGTTAAAAGCATTGCTTGGTGGTCTCTGGCTTGCAGTGGGGAGGTGGGAATGTGGCAGCTTTGCGGATGCTCTCCGTGGAGCCAGCCCCTAGGGAATGGGTCCTATGGGTGCTCAGGGGAGGCAGTGGCTATGGAGGAAGCTGTGGCTGTTGCGGTTCTTTGCAGGGAGGTTTGTGGGATGGAGACCAGCTCTCTATGGGGAGGGGTCTGGTGTGGCTGCAGTGTCCTGCCGTGTGCCGGCAGCCTGGGGAGGGCGGTGGCTGCTGCCATCCTCCCCTTTTGCCGCAGAAGGATGCTGAGTCACTCCTGCAGCGCCTGCTCCTCCTTTTGAACTTCCCAGTCTTCCTAATATCCCGCAGTGAGACTGATAGCGGCTGCTCAGACTCTGCTTTTCCTCTAGCCTGACTTAGCTCTCTCTTTTCTCTTTCTCTTCTGTATTTTGTCCCTTTCTGGGTCCCAACCAAAGGAAGGCATTACTTTAAAATAAAAATGTATCACTGCAGCTACCATAAGGTGATTTTGAAACAGTTTCTCCTTTGGTAATGGATCGTGTTCCTCTAGAGAGCAGCAATAATAGTTGATGAATGCAGTGAATGCTGCAGCAATTTTCTTTAAAGGAGCCCTCCTGGGCACTGAATCAGCAGTGATCATCCATCGGGCTGACATTTCTTGGAAGAAGGGCTGGAGCGGGGGAAACATGATTTTTTGTGTGTGTGCTTTGCTGGAATAGGCAGCAATAAAGCGCTGTGTACTGCTGCTTTCCACTGCCTGCTGTACAAGCTACTCCTTTAACCTCTTCTTCCTCTGGGATTGCTGCAGAACATGGCAGTAAAACTCTACAAACTCGCCCTGTGCGCAGCTTTGGGGAGGATGCTCTGCAGGGAAATGGGAAAGATGAATCTTGGTGCAGGACTGTGCTGGTTTCACAGGGAGCTGACTGCACACTGACTGCTGCCATAGGAAACAGTGCCAGAGCATTACATTGTTTGTCCTGTCCAAACATCGGGGGCAGTTAATGGCTGTATCACAGAGGAATTCATTAAATGAAGAGTCCTGGTCTCTTCTAACTCAAAGCACTTGTTTGAAGGAGCTTTCTTGTCAGTAAATGATGATTGCTTGCTGTCGTAGTTTGAGGCCCCTCAAACAGTTCTGTGCATCCCCCCCCCCTCTTTCTTCCCCAGTCCCGGGGAAATGGGA
>JASSUY010034517.1:26966-51293 GCA_032466535.1 Forpus xanthops
AGCCAAAAATCCAAAACACAGCGCTCACCAGCTACTGCTTAAAGAAAAAATAACTGCTGCTGCTGAACCCATGACACTTGCTTACAGCTCTATATTGAACTATCCTATAATGTTGCTTCCTTTGTATTATTACAAAGAGATGTTAGCACTGCATTTTTTAAGATTAGCTTGTTCTTGCTGTTTTAGAATCCTCTTTCCTTTTGTTCAGTACTTCTACGTTTAATATTAAAAAGAAAAAAAAAGGCTAACTTGTACTTCAGAGATTTGTTTTGCCTTTCTGTATTGTAAAGCCAGATCTTGCGCTTTAATACCGGGGGGCATTACTGCACGGTCATATCTTGCTTCATTCTGCTGCATTTTCAAGCATTTTAGTTAAGTAATCATGCATGCTGTTTTTCCAGAACCCTTGTAGATTTAGACAGTAAATTAAAGTTTAAATATTAATAGAATCTCTTTTTAATCCTCTTCCTGCAGTGTTTAACCCCTTGTGCTGCTTACATTCCGCAGGGAAATATCCTTCATTTTCGTATGTGTTTTTTGCTATGGTGCTCACACTAATTGGTTCGAAAGTGCATAAAATGGGGAAAGAGATGCAAAATTAAAACATTTTTCCATTTAACAAACCACTGAAAGCTGGGTTCCTCCAAGCGTTAGGACAAAGCAAGGCCAGTTGTGGCCAGTCCCACAATAAATATGGCTCATTAGCTCTTCCTGGCCTGAAACCTAGCTATAGGCTCAAAATTAGCCCTGAGCTAGCTGGGCACATTAGTTCAGCCCCAAAAAAGCTTGATCAGTAGTCCCTGCTCCTTCTAGCTCTGGCATTTATTTTAGTTCAGTGGCCACAGTAGCCACAAATCTAAACCCAGTCCTTGGTAGGGACCTGCTCTGGATCTCACCAAATGCTAATACTGACATGTTTGGGAACATGACTTTTGGGGTGGATTCTCTAGAAGAGCCTGAAAGCTCCTTTCTGAGCTCTGAAATGCTGGCTTCTACTGAGCTGCTGGTCAGATGCAGGAAAACCCTTTTCCTTTTCCTCAGCCTGTGTTCCAGAATCTGCTCACAGACTTATTGCTTCCTTGTTCCAGTCTGTTTTTAGCTCACCCACTCCTAGCTGCGCGTCTTTAGGGGTATGCAGATGCTGCATAATGAGTAAGTTCTTGTTCGTGTGGAGAGACAAGAGGGTTAGAGAGAAGGCTTGGAATTAGAGAATCTTTTTTGTCAAGTCCTGCAATTCTCATAGTTATTTATGTAGGCAGAATTATCTATCTGTCTGCCTGCAACATCACTTACATCAGGCTTCAAGATTTCATTTGAATAGCTTTAAGGGGATTACTCAACTTAATAAGGAGTGTGTGTAGGAAGGCTGGTGGTGTTCCCTTCTCTGTGTGTCTGTCTTCCTCCCACACTCATCATCAAAGTCTCTGTGACTGGTAAACTGCTTTAGAACATTTGGAACTGATGCTTGTGAGTCTTCTCTGGAAGGTAATGGGTAGATCGTTCCTAATCTCTCTGTGTAGCTACAAAAGGAGTATTAAAGACTGGGCTCTTGAAATGAAATAGTTCAAAGAAAGAGAATTAAAGGATAGAGGAAAATAAAGGGGAGAGGAAGCATCAAGGTTTATCTAGCTATTTAATTTCAGTGTGTGTTTCTGTATGTGTAATTGTCTAATAATAAGGTAAAACATTTGTCTTTCTCTAGAGCTTGTAATCTGCAGATCTCAAGATGCATCACAAGTACTAATCAGCTTCAAAGGACATTTGGATTGTCCTCGGTAAATATTAGTTGAAGCACATTGAAGTGGTACTGGCAATGTGTTCTAAAGATGGTCCTATTGTGTTTGCTCATTATACAGACCATGGTCACCACAGCTTCTCCTGAGCTGCTCCAAAATTACTCCACTGCAAAGTGAAACCAAAATGAGGACATTTTTGTTAGTGTCTGATGTCAGTACATTTGATTATTGATTCTGGTGAAGACTCTGAAGAGAATGACCCTGTCTGTGTCTTTCCTGCAGTCTGACAACATTCAGAATGGTGATGTGCAAAATGACAACTCTGTTTCCCCAGGCTGGTTCACCAGATCTGTAACCCAGATCTCTTAAAGGAGTCATTTACTTAACAAGGCACAAAATTGGCTTGCCATCCCGTGAATAATTGCAGTGAATATCTGCCATCTGAGCCCTTGCTGCAGCCACTAATACACACTGAAATTTTCAAGGCTTGAGTGGATGTGTGTTAAAGTGCTCTTGTATACACAGCCTCTGGTGTCTGTGGGCTAGGGAATTACAGATGGGCCTTCTCAAAACCCCCGTACTTGGATGACAAAAGAGGCATGAACAGGGGTGAGCAGGAGGTAGAATACGACAGGTTTGTTCTCCACCTATTGAGAAAAAGCTTCTCTTCTGTTGGTGTCTGAGGATTCTGTGTGCATAGCATTCTGTGTTGTGAAATAGGATATACATGATCAACTATGTGTGGTGGGGGGGTACATGTACCCTTTAGCATCCTGACTTTCACACTTTAGGGGATCAGAGGTCTGGAAATGGGACAAGAATGTAGAAATTACAACTTTTCATTACACAAATTATTCATTTTAATAACAAAAAGTGTCTTTGTTTTCCATAAATCCATTGTTATGGTCAGGAAGGAAAGAGAATACGAAATATACCTGAGGTATGGCTCATGCCCACCCTAGCTCTTTATCAGGATAATATTGCCTAGCTCGATACCATAACAAGTTTAGCTCATGGGCCTATGTAACATTTAACTTATGTCTGGATTTCTTTAAGTCTGTGTTACTTTACCCTGTGAAGCATTTAGCTCACTATCTGCCTCCACTGCAACCCACACGCCAGAGACCCACTCTTTAGGAACTGTATTTAAAGATGATTCACTGCATGTGTGTGCCGCTGACAGTTTAATTACAGTGCTCCATCTGTATGAGGTAATACAAAGAGCAATTGGGAAGAGTCAGAATGGTGCTGGGCTTCAGCTTGGAGCCCAGATGTTTCATGTGTGAAAGCATGATTGAGGTTATCGATCGGAGAGTTTGTAAATGGGCATCAGGAGGCACATGGTGACTGAATGGAATTACATCATTGGAAAGAAAGGAAGCAGGAGCTAATGCTACAAAGTCAGGGGTCTGACTATGAGCATGTTGGAGAGCATTCACTTATTAACATCTATACATTATGGATATGGCATTGTTATTACCTGCTGCCTTGCTCAGGGCTAAACTTTGTGAGCTTCAGAGCCAAAGCTGTCAGTGTAAGTAGTTCAAGGTAATGAACTTGTTCCCAAGGTTGGTGTAACTGAAGATTTATTTCTGCTGATCAGGCACTCACTGAGCAGGCAGTTTTACAAGCTGGAGTAGTGAAGCCAAATTTTCACCCATCCTCCTCAGAAATTCCAGGCATGAATAGCTTTTTTGGGAATAGCAACAGTATTATATAGGGAAGTTTCCCAGACAGCAGCACCCCCTCACAGGGGCATAAGCATTGCTGCTAGACCTCACATGACCCCAACATGCCAGGAGCCTGGCAAACATCTGTACATCAGTTCTCGCAGAAGCTGGGGGTTCATTTGGGGCCCTGGCTAAATCTTTCATTTCACTATTGGCATAGCAATAAATAAATGCAGGGACTCAGCATGATTGGTTTTGTTTTAGACAAAGACTTTGTCTTCCAAGTCTTCCAGTGTTGCCTTCCACGATGATATCATTCCAACCAGTGTTTTTCAAGATCCAGCACTTGTAAATCACATCACTGGACTAATGCTGTGTCTGAGCAGCTAGGAAAGTGCTGCAGCTTTGCTGCTTTTCTTGGTAACACTGAATTATTTATGCCAACTCTTTGTTCTGGAGGCTTTGATGAAGGGAGAAAAATGAGTGAGTATGCAGCTTCACTTATGGACCACAGTAAAATGGTTTATGAAACAGATGCATCAGGAGATAGTGGAGTTGGTAAGGATAGGCTGACTACCTACATGGATGTGCTGTGTTAGCTGAAATTGTAGCAAGAGGAAGTTCGCTGGATCCTGCCATAGAGAATCTGTTACTAGTTGGGTATAAGAGGTGAAGTTTTCTGATATCCCTGTGCATCTGGTGTCATATTGGCAATAGATCTTGGAAGAACTCATGCACATCCCGGCCTAGAGAGGTAGGCAAGCAGTAGCCTGGCTTTGGAAAATAATGGCAAACTGTTACTGATTGCTTTTCATCAGAGCATGAACCATCTGGCTCCCATTTGGAATATGTCTGAACACAAAATGTCAGTGCACATATCCTCTGTACACACAATGGCACATTCCCATTCCCCTGTTGGGAACAGCACATAAATTCATAGCACTTTAAAGAGAGCTACTCCCATAACACACTTCTGTGCATTCCTGTGGGTCCCAGAACACATCCTTCAGCAATTTTATACTTCTGAAGATCTTTGTAGTAGTGGCTGTAAGTGATTTTCTGAGGGTATCCATGAGAGAACAGGAACCTGAATTTAGTTATGCTGTTGCCCCAGAAATACTCTGTGCTTATGATGTATAAGTAATGGCTCTAATAAAACATGAGAGAAGACAAATGGCTGCATGGCTACATTTGTACTGCTAGGTAAGTGCATTTAACTGCTTTTATATATGGTTTTATAGTAAAAGGAAGGTGTTGCCTTGTCCATTGCCCTAAATTCTGTGTGGTTTTGCTTGTGCATGTTCTGTTACTGCCTAAAACAATAGCCCATAATAAAATAGGTTGTTGCAGAGCATGTAGATTCTATCACACGTGCAGCTGCTGCAACATTTTAAATTCAATTTGTTAAGGGATACAGACATCAGCTCTATTAAATTACCTGCCTATGAGAAATGTGGGATAGGAAGGGCCATTAGCAAATGCCATATGCTAACCTCAGCCTTGTCCACACCATACTATGGTATGAACAAAGGCGTATTCCCATTTGTAGTTACCTCATATGAAAGTCTTACAGGGTCATCACATCCATTGTTCATGGAGACTAAAGGCTGAGGTTTGGGTGAGGGAAGAGGATACAGTCAGATGCAAGGCTGCATGATGGGTATGCCTGATTATAGCATGAACAATAGCTGAGGAGAGAGGAGCACGCTGAGCTGCTGCTGGGAATTTACTCAATATTTAATGAGCCCAATCTGCCACCTTTACATCCAGCAGGAATTCTGCTGCTGATTGGAAAGACAGCAGGGTAAGGCCCAATATCAGACACAGGTAATGCCATTAGTGTCCCATTTTGCTACTTCTCTTCTTAAGGGATGCAAAGCCACCAGTAACCACACTTGCACATGCGTTTGCCAGTACTCCACAGAAAGTAGGCTTACAGCACTTTATTCTTTGCTCTAAAATGACTGCTTAAACAACTGACAGTTACACCTTGGGAGGTATCCATCCGATGTCAGGACTTTCACTTTGCTTTCTCCATGTACTGGCCTAATCACTAGTCTGTCTTTCTGCATGGAGAGCAAAACATCAGAGGGCTGTGAGGCTCCTCAGCTTAGTCCTTACATTGTAAATGAGTTTTTGCCATCAGACCCCTGTTCTAACTATTTGATGATTCTGTTTTCCTTTCAAAAGCTTTTTATTGGAGTGTTTCAGTCCAATTTAGACTACTTTTTTTCAGACCACCTTATCTTGCTTTTAAGTGCTATTCATTATCTCACGTTATAGTTTTCTGGCTGAGGCCTAGACTCCAGGGTACCTCTGTTGCAGAAATAATGCATACTGTCAAGAAGGAAGCTGTCTGGAACATAATTACTTGCAGTCTTCCCTGTAACTTGGAGTACGTTTAAGGTTAAGTTTCACTCTAGGTGAAGGCAGATCTGATAAGTAGTGTTTGTGCACAGAAATTGTCTTTGATATTAGATTATTGCTGCTTTTTTCCCATCAGTGTTTCCAATCAGTTCATTGATGAAGCGTGCTACTGCAGGCACAAAGGAATAAATAGAATCACATCCTGCAGTCCTGCAACTAATCAATGGGCTGGGGTTTTAAAGTATGCAGATCCCATTACAAGGGCAGTTGCTATTGTGGGTTCAGCAGATGTGGCTGCAAGCTGGGATTTTGCATGCACATGTGATTTAAAAATAAACCAGTCTCCCTGCTCCTCACTCTCTGGTTTCAGAAATGGACATTTCACTCCAGCCTTCAATGGGATGTGTTTGGTTAAATGCCTTTTCACATGGTGAGCCTGCCACAACCAGGAGCTGCTTTCAGCTTTTCTCATTGTTCTGTTCTTTGCACAAGGAAAAAAGAGTTTGCCTTCAGAAAACATACTTGAGCCCATCTTCACTGCTCAGTATTGTTGGACACTGAGCTAATAGACACTGGCAAAGCAGTTAGCTCTCCTTGTTCTGCCTGATGCACCTTCTGAAGGGACTAGGTGGAAGCGGAGTTGACTCAGCAGTTGCAACAGAGATGAGCAATTCAGCGGATCTTTTTACATGCCATAATAATGATTTCTTTCCTTTCACTCGATGTGCAAAAATGTATGTTTCGTTTTTGTCACTGTCTCTTGTCACTTACTGACATTCTTATATGTGACATTTTGACATTCTGGTAGTATTCCTACGAGTCCTTTCAGTGTTAAGATGGTACTAAAACACTGAGAATGAAGTAAGAGCTGTGAAGGTTTGTAGGAGAAGCAGTACAAGCGCAGATTCTCACAGAGAGAATGTTTTAAATTGCTAAAGGAAGTAAACAATGGAGGAAGTTTGGGCTCAAATGGCAGAGCACAGTAAGGAAGACCGGCCTGAACCTGGCTGGCATCTTCAGTTAGCCATTAACCACTGTCCCTCCTTGCAACCCCATGTAATAATCTAGTATCCATACGAGAGAACAGACTCCACCCATTCAGTGTTTAACTTTCTCTTTATCAGTGCTATATCCTAATCTATTACTGTATCCTAAAGTAGCTAAGGAAAATGGGACTCTCTGTATTGATTTCTATGGTCCCCACACAAATGTGCCTGAATCTGTTACTGGGAACTTTATCAACAATTTCACCCCATTCTGAAGACTATGTCCCTAACTTCTCGCTGAGTTTGCAGGAGATGTGCTGTGGAATGGGGGACATCTGCACCCCCATGCTCCTGTGGAAGGATCAGAAACGCTTAGGAGATTTGGAGCTGTCATGCCAGTGGGTTTAAGTTAGCAGCAACTGAGGCTCATAGACGTTAAACTAACCTTGTGTTCTAAGTATCTGTTAATTAAATACAGTGTTCAGTGATGCTTATTTCTGCATACCTGCATGTCCTTGCTCTGCCACAGCTAATCCTTCCTGTAGTTTACTCTTTCACATTTATAACAAATGTGTTCTTTTGAAATGCAGAACAGTGGCAGAAGCTGTGTGTGAGCAGAGTCTGTAGCTGCGATGAATCTTTAATAACAGGTAGCTTAACAGACATGAAAGGGAAAGCTTTTGAGGAAGAGAGGGTTGTCTCTTTCATACCAGACTGCTAATATACTCGTTCTTAACCACAGCTGCTTTGAACCTTTGTGTCCCAATATACATTACATGTCAGCCTGAACCATTTGTAGATCCTGTGATTTTTAAAGGAAGGGGATATTTGACCACAGAACCATTGTAAGTAAAGTTGTAAAGTGTTACATGAAAAATCAAGAATCATCCCTGCAGGAGTTACATTGTTAGTGCCAAGCAGGGCCAAATTCTGCTTACTTTACTTCTATTTTAGTTAAAGGGTATTTTGGAAGGATAGGATCAAGAGAGCTTCTGCCTTTTATCTTTACAAGATCACTTTTGTCAGCCTAGCCATGGCATGGCAGCAGAAGTGTCAGTGTTTGGGAGTTGTCTAGAGATCAGCAGCGACAGCAGAACATGACACTTGTGCATTGGCAGAAAACAGCAAACAAATTGACCTTATATATCAGGCATGTCAATAAACCAAGCAGCTTTCTTCTCTGTTTCTCCCTTCCCTATTCTCTTCTCTCCCTGCCTTCCCTTCTCTTCAGTAAGTACACTCACTGGTGTGTGATGCAGCTGTTTGATTCAGTTGTCTTCACAACCAACCTACAGATCCTCTGCTTCTCAGTGCTTAACTCTGAAGACAAGAAGCCAAAGGCTGCTGCAGGTTATTCCAGGTTCTGAGGCCAATACCCAGTAGTGGGTTAGTGCATCCCCTAACCTTGGGGTGTCTTGGAGCAGAATCCTTTGCCGTTATTCCTTTACAAGGATATGTAGGAATGAAGGTGGTTTATTTTGTGCAATGCAGATTAACTCTTTCTCTGCCACATTCTTTACTTCATTATACTTGTCCTGTGCTATACACTCCTTTCTGCCCCAGTCACCTCTGTGTACTAGCTGACCTCTTCCTAACAATTCCCATGTTAAACTGAATTGTGTAATGTCATGCAGCTCCTGTGGGATTATCTCTTTTGTTTGCTTTTTAGAACAAGAAGAAGTAAGGAAAAGGCCAAAATGCTTAACAGCTGCGTGTCTGAGACTTCAGGAGCTGAGCACTGGAAAGCATCTTCAACTGTGCAGGCAATGTACCTACTGAGTAGGATCAGGGGTATCTGCACTGCTTTAATGCCAGTGCTTCTTGCTGATTCCAAGTGCTTGAGGAATGCTCTGTTGTTTCCTTAGCATTGCAGCCTACAACACTAAGTCCTACAGCCAGTAGTCTGTATTAATAGACATGAGTATGCTTTCATTGTCACAGTTGTTGGGAAAGGTATCTCAAAAAAAAGGTATAAAAATTGCACAGCAGTCTTGTGTGACACAGGCTGCTTTGAATTTTGCTCTCATGTATATGTCTTTATACCCACAAATAAATTACCTGTGTGTAAAAGGAGAATCAAACCCACCTGCTTGACAGACCCCACTGGACTGTCATTCTGACTGAAGCAGCAGGGATTCAGTGCTTCAGCTGTTAGTGGTGAGACACTAGCTCTCAGCCTTGCTGCTACAGACAGGCACTGAAAAGCTACTGACAGCTTTCTTTCTTTAAGGGGAGATTTAGGCATTGATGTGAATACAAAAGAACATAGTTTTCTCCATTAGGTTCATGTGTCTGGCTTATATGTAAGGGCTCAATGTCTCTCCTGTTTGCATTTTCACAGAGCATCTATTTTTCTCCTGTCCTCTATAGCTGGACACTTTTTGAAAGGCATGTTTCAGTGCTTTCCTCCTAACATTTTGTCTTGGGTTTCTTTCCTTTGTTGCAGCCTCAAGCAATTACGCTGTTAACATGAGGGGTAGGAGGAAGGCAGAAATCCAGGCTCTGACAGAGAACAGCAAGCTCTGTGATGCTGCAGTGCATCCCTCCTGTCCATACTGCAGAGTCATTAATAAAGTCCCATAGGTTCTCACTGCGTGTTCTCAGGCTTGGAATCTGGGCTGCCCTTCACAGGGGAGTAAGGATAATGCTGGTTTGGCTCTTCCCAAATTCAAATAGGTCTAACCTCTGGGACTGCTCTAATTTATTGTCTACAGCAGCTCTTTTCCAAGCCAGTGACAAGGCATCATTAGATGAACTACTAGATCTTTTGTCCTGGTTTCCTAACACATCCCTGCACAGTAGCTTGATTCAGTGGCAAGGAAGAGCAGCTAGGGAAGCTGAGTGTTAGTGTGCAGCTGATGGCTTTGGGGGTAATCTGACACAGCTAAAATCGTGCTCTTGTAAAGAAGTTCAGCTAAGTTGTGAAATGAAAAGTCAAAGGCGCTCCTACTGAAAATGTTTCTCCGCTTGAGCGTCAGCAAAGTTCCACTTCTCCTGCATTCTCCTGACCAGAAGTGTTCACTGAAGTTGACCTGGATTTAAAAATAGCTGATTTTTCATCAAGAGCTTAATCAAAGCCTGTAAGAGAATTTGTGTGTAACCTGTTCCTCAGTTTACCATTGAACCCAGATGGGTTTGGGATAACTGCACTGTCGTACATGCCTTGTATTGGGTCCTTGCAAGGAAGAGCCAGGAATTAAGATTCCTAAGCAGATGTTTGCGAACCCTGGTCTCTGCAGCAAGCACTTCTATATGCAAAACAACAAACCAAACTATTCTTGACATATATACATGCAGCTATATGTATTATAATACTGTTTTGAGGAAAGAAGGTATCTATAGTGCATGGAGATCACTTCTATCCTAAGGTTCTGGCTTAAACAGCGCACAACTTGATACCCACAGATTTGAGGCAGTTTGCTCTGAAGGGAGTTAAGCTTTGTGTTTGTCGACAAACACATTGCAGCACTGCAGCAAAGGGGATGAAGTAAGCTTGAAGGGCAGAAATGATGTACTGCATCTTTAATGGGGTGTGTCCAACCCACTTGCTGCAGTCCCTGCTGCAGTGAGGTTTAAACTGGGCTCTGGCTGTTAACCCCCTTGATTTACTGGTAACGGGAGGTAGGACCATGTCCAGACACGGTGCTAGTAGGGGCTGTTGAACTGAAACCATGAAGGATGGAACCTTGGCACATCCCAAACTTAAGTCACCCATGGCTTGACTTTGTCCAAAAACCCCACTTCTTCCCCGATTCTGTGCTTTAGTGAGTTAAAAAGTTCTGTGGGATATAAAAAGATTTCAGCACTCGGTAGCACGTTACCCCGTTAGTAACTTCACACAGCCATCAAGCATGTTCTGCAGTGGTTGCTGAATGGTGCTGAATCAGTTTGGCACTTACAGGAAGGAGATTGTGAACCTGCTGAATTTCCTCGAGATGTTTAGCAGTCCCTTAAGCTCCTTCTGTATGCAGTTATAAAAGATGCTGGCTTTTAAAGGTCCAGAGAAGCCGGTTTTGGAGGGTTAAGGGACAGCAGTGGTTCTGGAAGTGTCTGCTCTGCCTTCACAACTGCAGTGCCAGCTATTCTGTGCTGGGCAGCCGCTGCTGGCGTGTTAGTTGAGTTGTATAAAGCTGTCCGCAGTCTCCTGAGTGGTTGTTTTTATAAACCCATCATTTTGTCACAGAAATAGTATATTTAAATCTTGTGAATTCGTGTGTTATGAACTTGGTAAACAGGGTTTGTGCTTATTTTGATGTATAAAGAAGTCTCTTTCTTTGCCTAACTTGTTTATTACTACTTTGCCATAGTGCTGCTCTAAGAAGAGTTCCAGTGTCACCAAATGTGCTTGCTGTTTCATGCTCAAAGATCAGCCTGTTTTAATGGTGGTTTTGATAATAATATGCATCTAAGACTTCTTTCTTCTAAGAAACCAAAGCAGAGGCAGGTATTTTGTTAACCTAAACCCCAAAAGTAATATTTAACCAAGCCAAACCTGTAATTTAGGTATCAGTTGAACAGCAACTTCCACGTTCATACAGACTAATGCTGCTAGCTCATGTGTATGCATGGGCTCCTGCAGGCTATGTGGAATCCACATCAAAAGGAGCTGGCTTCATCTAATACTAAGGACTGATTGCAGTCCTGTGTTAACAGGGCAGACCTAATCTCTGCCCCTCTCTTTAAGTGTTCGCTGTGCTTTCGGCACTGCAAAGGAGACAAGTTGTTCAGTTTTCTCTGCTGTCGTGAGAATTCACAATCCTGGATGCTGCGGAGACTTGAGAGGTGGTGGCAGAAAACAAAGCAGATAGCGTTTCACTTGGAATTATACAGCACATGCATTTCCGGAGGGAGCGCAGAGCCTTCAGAGCTCGTTGAGCGGTGTTAGAGACGCTGCATCAGCTACGGGAACAGCGAAATGCTGCTGATTCATCGCTACCTCTGCTTGCGTTGTATGAGCTCTGGTGCCACCAAGCGCCAGTGCGCAGTAAACGGCTCTGCCTCGTAGGCACCTTCCGAGCGGTCTTTTTCGGGGGATGCAGTGAGCTGCAGCCGGTAGGGTCGGAGCGAAAATAATCTCTGAAACATAGAAATAGGGAGGCTTAAAGTTGGGACTTACAGCATGGGTTCTTCCTAAGCTTTAAAACTTACTGCAGTGTAGCTATTAATGACTTATTTAGCCACATTATCAGCTTGAATTTGTTGACTGAAATGATAGAGTCAATAGTTAATGTACCAGACACAGATCCCATGGAGCAGTTTAGCCCCAAACAGTACCAGGTGCGGTGTTCATGACCATGTCCTTTTCCTTGCAAGCCAGAGGGTCAGCAGATTTCTCAGCAGCAATGTGAAGGGGTGGCCTGAGAAGCAAGGCTGCAGGGCTGGATTTTGTATACAGGGAAAGAACTGGAAAGGAGCTTACTCTGTAGGCCTCTGAAATGCTAGTTCTGCAGGGACAGAAAGGGAAAGGAGACTAGCATGAAATTGTGGCAGCCTTAAAGCCAGGATGGGTGAGATGATACATCAGGATGCATTAATCTTATGTAATGCTGGAGGAGCAGAACTGACGTAAATAGAGAGCTGGAACGTCTGTCGTTATATACTCTTTTGATTCTGAAGTGGACTGTATCTGCCAGGATTCACTGTGCTGGTATTTGTTTTTCTGTACCATTCAAGGTGATTCAGGTTTGTCCTGCATTCCTTCTGCTGTCTTACGAGATGGGAATGAAGTCTGGTTTTAAGCTCAGGTGATGCAGACTCTCGCTGTTCTCTTCCCATCATTTAGATCTTTACTGAACTGCACCATCTCTGGCAGTGTATTATCAAGAGCTGGGTTGTTTTTTTTAATCCTTAATTTCTTTGCAGGTTTTATACTGGCTAATTATGCTGTCCTGTGACAGCAGTCCTGTTAATCAGACTGGAATACTCGAAGAAGTTAAACCTGTATTAGTAGACAGCCTGGAGTCTTTTGCAGGAGATGCCTCTCAGAGTGGGGACTGTAGCCCAGCAGAGGAGTGTTCCCTGCAGCGTATTTTCTAATCATTACTTGCATATGAATCTGACATTTCTTAAGTGGGTGAAAACTGGAAGTAGCCAGGTCTTAGATAAGGCTCTATGAATTTCTGCCTTAGAGGAAAGAATGCAGAGCCCTCTCATTCAGGGAAATGATTGTGCTCCTTGCCAGGAGATCAGTCTGTTCCCTGCAGTGCTGAAACAAACATTTCCATGTTCATAGGGCTGGGGATGGCTTCAGCAAATTGCAGATCAAGACTGCTTCTGCCTCCCCTCCCATAAAACAGCACATGGAGCTGTTACTGAATCAGCCATCCCATCTGGTACTCACTGAAACCAGAGAGAGCTGAATCACCGCATCAAAGAGTCAGAGCTGGGCCCTCAATTGATGGATTTGTATCTTGACATGTGGGAAACATGCAAAGGCCTTAGCAGTGTCCATGTGTCATTGAGGGCAGCAGAGTGGTGCTGGTGTACAGCAGCTGAAATTCAGCATCCTCATTTGCTGTCAAATGCAGCCTTTGGACAAGTAATTACAGATTGTACATGAGCACGCAGAAGAAATGCACATATTTTCTCATGGGACAAAAGGCTCCGTCCTTCTTGTGTAGTTTTAGGGGAGTTTTCCCATTTCTTAAGTACTGTAAGTATGTCTCACTTATATCTCAGGACTGAACTAATGTTCCAGCCTGTCATCTCTCTATTTCTGTTACTTCACAGGCTTATACAGGAATGTGTGCCTGCTTCAGGACTCCCACAGTGCTTAATCCTCCACCCTGAAAGCTGGTGTGGCACCAAGCACTTTGTCTTACTCTGATTAGTCTTTGATGTCAGTGAAGCAATAACACAATCAAGTCTTCCTGCCTTTGTTGTGGTGCAGTTTTGATGAACAAATTAGTTCATGTTTTTAGACTGCTGTGTGAAGAGATGAGTGTTGTTTTGGCAGGGTATTGACAATCTGTCAATGTCTATACTAAACTCGCTAGTTAAAATCCAGATGAATAGGAAGTCAGAGAGAAGCTTTTTCCCACCTACTACAGAGTTACCAGTTCCTAGCAGGTAATTTTATGTTCTTTTGCTTAGTTGGTTGATTCTGCTTTGCTACAGGCAGTGAATATACTTCTAAATGCCTGGCAACCGTGATCTGACGTCAGTCCAAACACACTCCTGAGCCACAGAAATAGAGTCAACGTGTCAGCGTGTTCTGAACACGAGCTACATGATGCTAGTGCAGGGATAGACACTGTCTCAGACTGCCTCACTGCACGGAGAGATGAAAACATGATGCTTAGCCTGGCTAGAGAGGGAGGTTATAGAGAGTGCTGGTGGTGGGTATGTGCTGAGGGCATGGGTCTGAGCACAGCAATAGCTGTTTCCCTACAAGAGCAAGTGTCTGCTTGTCACCTGATGACAACTACTGTGCACAGCAGAGTGCCAGGGACACTGTCTTCTATAGAGCCAAATGCTATTCCATGCAAGGCAGTGGTTCCTACTTCCTGTAGGGCCTGTGGAGCGATTACTGCAGTGAGTCACCACTCAGCCTGCTGGCAGCATCTTGTCTCAGTGCCTCCTAGTTCTTCTGGACTCCCATGGTTTCTCAGGACATGAAGTTTTCCTAAAAATATATATGTACTTTGGCAAGTACAGATGCTTTGTGTTGTAGCTGATGTGTGCATCTATAGGGAATCCTCATAGAGCATGACTCTGCAAATGCACTTGTGCTCGCACAGCAAGTACTGGGAGCATAACTGAATGACAGTTTTATCTCATCTGTAGTAGTTTCCTTGTGTAGAAGAACATTAAATCTCTTCTTGCTTCTTGTTGTTTGCTGCAGAGATGTTTGAGGCAGGCAAGGACTAGAGTTAGGAGATGACTTGGCAGAAACTGGAATACTGCACACCAGCACTTCAGTGCACATTGCTCCTTCATGGATCCGTGTGGAGCTGGTTTCATTTCCTTATCTGTTGCTGCCAAGGAACCAGCCGTTGGTCCCATAGGGCACAGACTGTGCTGCAGGCTTGCTGTAAAACGGTCCTGGGCTGTTCCCATTCTGCAGTGAAGAGCAGAGGTTGGGCAACTCCCTGCTGAGCCTGGGCTGGCATTGTTGGTTTCCATGCTGATCTCTTAGTGGCATCTAGCGTTAAACACATGTAACAGCGTCTTCTTGCAAGCTCTGGGCCTGCAGTAACCCTCAGGACTGCCCCTGAGAGAAAGCATGTAGGTCTCTCTTCATGCAGAACATCCACCCTCATGAGGACTGTGGGCTTGGGCCTTTTGAAAGAGCCCATTTCTAACTCCCTTCTTCTCCCTACATCCCAGTGCTTGCCTTAGATTTCTTTTCCTCCCAGTACAGTTGTAAAAGTTTTGCTTCTCTGGGGGGGGGGAATGAAACAATCGAATGGATTCGTTAGAACAAACCATCAAGACAACAAACACGGTGTCTGTGTTCATGCTGCTGCCTGTTCCACCCCATTCCTGCATGCAGTGAGAACCAAGACTACTTTGCTGCCCTTCTTCTTTCCTGCTTCCTTTAGACAAGAAAAAAGCCCTGAATTCAGTGTATTATGTGACTGCTGCACTGCATGGAGCCAGCGTACTCCCTTGAAGGTCTACATATGCAAGAGGGGTGCAAGACTTTGAATGTCATCTAGCCTTTGATTTCTAGAATGGAGGAGTTCCCAAGAGAAGCATTCAGTCTCTGGAGAATCAAAACTGAATGAGCCTTTACAATAAATTCCATTTAAAAAGAAAGCCAGAGAGAACTGATTTCCAGAGCCTTTTAAAGCTCTGCAGAGTCTCTTATCAGCAGTACTGCATGCATCAGGCAGTACCCTGGATTATTGTGTGGGTATTGTTCCTTCATTTTGGCTCCCCACATTGTGAATCCTTCTCTTTCCTCTTTTTCAATGGGAGGAAAGGGAAATAAGTAAGTTGAAGAAGAAAAATTAGCAAGATAAAACTCATAAAAAGAGTCAATATTAGATGAATGGAGAAATTCTTAGGACTATGAATGTGTCATTCATGTGCTCAGTTATTCCTATGCAAATGGAACTGACTCACAAGAAGCATACAGTCTTTATTTTTCTATTCTGAAGTGCTCACCACCTAATAAAACTCTGTGCTTGCTCAGAGCAGTCCCTATAGAGATCTCTAAGCTGCTTATGCAAATAAATCAAGCCCTGCAAGTCAATATAGGGGGATTGTCTTTATTGAGGATGCAAAGAATACACTGTATCCAGAACCCTTCAGCTGTAGATTAGTACTTCTGACAAGTTGCATATAACCATCCGCAGCTTTATTGGTCCATGCTGAGTGGAGATTAGTCTGAGTCACAGAATATGTGTCTGGGTGTTAGATTGGGGGACTTCTCGAGTGCCTTTGTGATCAGAAACTGCAGCATTAAACATTAACTTGAGCTCATCAGTTCTAAGATCTTGATTTTATGGTTTTCTTTATCAGCATTGACTTATTATTTGAGAAGGAACTGCAGATAACAGAGACGAGCAGGTGACCAACTCCTGTGATAACCAAGGCAGATCTTTCCTCTGTTGCTGCTATCTGTCCACCTGAATCTACATCTTCCATCACCAGCTGAATGGTGATGATTTCTCTTGTAAGGAGCATCCTCTGAACCAAGGCAAAATAATGACCTTTTCTTATAGAATGCATCTGAACTCCTTAGGAAAACCCACTGTACTCCTGCATGTAACAGGCTTCCAACTGAAATAGGTGGTTTTAACTTGATTTTCGTAGTAATACTTTTCATGTAGACTCCCAGGAGCAGAGGAAGAAACAGAGGACAGGTTTTTAAAAACGAAGTATTGATTGAAGTCTATTGAAGACAACCCCTAAGAATTATTGGAAGCTCATTTCCAGCCTTGGAAATGTTGATTAAATCTGACCACCTCACTCCTGCTGAGGACGCTGTCGGGAACCATCTCTTCAGACATTAAAGATGTAAGATGTACATTAAGTATAAAACAGTCAATAGCCGTGATTCAGCTGTGATGGATGGACACCACCAGCACTGCACGAGGGCTTCTGCTAACAGACACTTTGGAATTAGCAAGATTCTTCATGAAAATGCCTGCCAGCACTTCCTCCTTTTCATCTCTCATGTGATGTCAGAGAGGAGGGAGGAGCAGGATGACTGGCACAAAAGGAAAAGATGAATTCAGAGTCTGCAAGTCTCTTGCTCCCTGTTTGTTCCAGTGTAGTTGTGCCATAGTGGCTCTGGTTGAGAGTTGTGGCCTGTATGATAGTGGCGAAGCAGCAATAAGGAAGAGGAAAGAAAAACTCCACCTGGATTCCTCTGGTGTAATTAAGCAGAGTTTCTGTCTAAGCTACCAAGCTATAGGCTAGAGCAAAAAGTATCCTCCAGTGATGAACACTACCTGTAGCTCATGCTGCTACACCCAGAACTGTGCTGAAATCTGCATTTTGTTTGTCCAGACATTACTACTGGTTTCTTCTCAGCTTTTCAAGTGCTGTCAAAACACCTTGCTATCTGTTTTTAGTGCTAAACTTTCATCGCAGCTTTCCTTGCTGGTCCATGTGTTGTAATTACTTATTCAATAACCTTTTCCATTATCCTTTAGTCTTTTGCAATGAAATGTCTCTTATGGCTAGGTGAAGAATGCCACAATGGCAGCAATAACAAATCTACTATCAGAGTGAGCTGAGCTCTCTTGTATCTCACTGATTATAAACCGAGTTTTAATTTTCCATGGTAAAAGGGAACAATATCACATAATAAGCCCCACACTACCTTAGCATTGAAATGAAGTATTTGATCGGCAATACATTTCTCTAAAAAATTAATTTCCACAGTAATTATTCCATCAGAGAGCACAAGGGGCATATGCACGGTGTGAATGGTGCCATTAAACAGATATTGCCCTAGGGACACTTTTTTGCTGTTCCAAATTTAGCCAAGCTCTCCGCTTCCTTTTCACAGTTCCAAACCATTCATGGAGCTGCTACAAGCAATTGCTTCCATAGAAAACGTTATTAGAAAGTGTGTGAATATGTTTGTTAATCTAGTTAAGAGCAAAGGGACAAAACTATAATCCTGTGCCTATTTAGTCCTGCAGAAATCAACAAAGACTTTAGTATTTTTGAAGGAAGTGTCCCTTCTCCTTGCTTTTCATCACTCTTCATTTGTAAAGCTCACAGAATAGCCGAGGGAGGTTGAAATAACCCTGAGTGTGACCAGATACCAGACTCAGACACATGCACAGATTTCCTTCTCCAGTGGTCTAATGATGAGTTGATAATGGTCATTTCTTGTGGAGGTTTCTGCTCTGCTTCAGACACCTGATGAAGAAATCCTATGTCTGCCCCTCTGGCCACACATCTGAACTTCTGTGAGTGCAAATCCTCATCGGAACACTCTCCCTGGTGGAGAACTGCTCGTTTCCAGCAGCTGACAGTGTGTATTTTGCTGATTCCCTGAATCTGCTGACTTTGCCTGTGGGGTTTTCTGGCAGGCTCCTACCTCATCAGCTCAGCTGCTGACAGGACAAGGTAGCAGAGATCTTTGTCTTCACAGATTTTGTAATAGAAGTGTGCAGTACTGGAAGTCTGTTTCTGTCCAACATTTTGTTCTTTTATTCCCTGGAAACAGCCACGAATTCCAGGCCAGCAGTTTTGATTGAGATTTTACCCAAGGCCATTGACTTGTAAAACCTTTCATCAAACATGCAGCAGTCCTTCAGGCAAAGGGAATTGCGAGACAGCCTCTGCCTAAACCTTTTGCTGACCTCTTTAAAAGAAGCTCAACTGCAAGATAAACCTATTTAATATCCAGCTGTTGGGAAAGATCATCATGACTTGAAATATAGCAATCAGATGCTGTGCAACAGAAATGGATGTCACAACCCTTTCTGACATTACCGAGATCAGCAATTGATGCATGGAATGTGAGAAGCAAGCAAACTAATTTCTTCCACTGAGGCTGTGCTGATTTACACGTGTTGAGGAGCACGAGCACTGAATGAGTTACTAACAGGAAGAATAAAGTCTGGCTCCAGCAGTAATTCATTCATGAGCTGAAGAGTTGGATTTGCTGCTGGCCCGTGAGGCTCTTCCTCAGTGCATGTGGCAGTAGGAAATGCACTCAAGTGAATGATAAGTGATGAAGATAGTTAAAAGCAGTTTTACAAGATCGATCTCAATGTTTTACTACTTGAGTATTATTTCCCATTGTGTTTCATTTCAGGAATATTGGATTTGGGGCTTAATACCTTACTCCTGTAGGTACTGTTGGCCATCTCACACTGAGTTGGTGCAGACAGGTAAACGAAGGCATGCATCATGCTGTCACTTGCAGATCTGAGCATACTCTGAAATGGTGCAGATATAGTGTTGCTCCTTGCATTTTCTGATGAAGCAGATATCCTCCTGAGCTTTGCAACTAATGCACAAGTTGATTGTGTGATTGATGCTTTCATTTGCATGGGTAGAAATCATGTCTGAACAAAGGGGAGAGATCACCATCTGGATAAAATGCAGAGTAGATGAGAAGATTCTTCTATCTTGCCTTAAAAAGAAACAGATGGAGGAGGGGTAGGGAAGCTAAGCTTTGAAATTTTAATAAACTCAGGCATAAAAATACAACACTGTTAAAATGGAAACCCAACTAACTGATTCCTCAGAACCTGCACATCTGACTTAAGAATACATCAAGGCAGAAATTGCCAAAGCTGCCTGAGGGTTCTTGTAGTCCCCGTTCCTGTTTAATTGAAGAGGAGTCAGATGGCTTTGGAAATATTTGCACAAAATCATGAGACAGAAATGGTTACATTTCATCTGGAATTCCTCTTGGGAAATAGTGATAAACCTGTCTAACAGTTACCCTGCTCCCATCAGATGACCTCACTCAGCAGCAGTAAAACTGGATTGCAGTCAGCAGCTCTGCCCCCAGGACTGGTTTGGAGGGAATCCAGGGGAACCCTCTGCACCCATGCTGCACTAGTCATGGCAGTTGCTGCTGCTCGGGGGAAGGATGGTCCTCTTGACCTCACCAGGGCATCTGTGCGTGCCCATTATTTGAGTGCAGATCCTGGAGCCATTACAACTGGGAAGGTTTTGAACGTTGATGAACCCAGCTGAGTAAAGCCATGTGAAGACAGTGTCTGTGCAGCTTCTGGATTTGAGCTGGTAAGCCTGTGTGGCACAGCGCTGGGGACATGCAGTTTCAGGTCTTTGTTAATTTAGATACACACTAGCAAATCTAAGCCTGAATGGCTTTTGAGAAACTTTAGATTAATTTCAACAGGAATTAGCTTTTGACTTACTTCTGAATTCCTACAAGGCACCTTTTAGCATCATTAAGCATCTGAATGCCTTTGCAGATCCGTCTCTGAGGCATACATCAGTTTTGGACAGGAAATCTCCTGTCCATGGCAGATAACTGTGTTATCTCATGCAGTCAACCTCCCATGGAATTTGCTCCTCCTTTCTATTCAGAGAAATACTCCAGGCCCTGCTTAAGAAGTGATTTATACTGTGTATATTTATACTTTATATACTTATACTGCATATAAACCAAAGAAACAGTGACCACCCATTCATGTCAGACCTTGGGTCAGTGAAGTGGGCACAGAGCTGCTATGTATTTCCTCCAGTGAAGATGGTTTCTTGCCATCACTGCAGGAAGATGGAGCGTACTGGAATGGATGTGTGCAAGAGAGAGATCTTGCAATAATGCATGAGCTGGTGTTGGTTCAGCAGTCCTTTGGTTACTCTTTAGCTGTGCGAGTGTGTCATGCCTTAGCTCCATGGGATGATCTGAAGGTGGGTTGTAGAGTTAACCTTAGTTAATGAATGCTTGCCCTTTCTTACAGCCGTGCTAGTGCAGAATGATCCAGAAAAACAAGAGTGCAGTGAAACTGATGCAGGTAAAGAGCAGGTTCGTTGAAGAATGGTTTAGAAATATCTGTTACTTTAACAGAACAACAAAATGAGCTGACAGTACTGTCAAACCAAGTACAAAACTAGCATTATTATACAAGGATTTGCAGTGCAATATTCATCTGAGATCTTCAGATAATATGTTAAGGATTGTTCCATGTTAAAACATGTGCAAGCAGATGTCTAAAACCACTCTTTTCTCCTATTTGTGGTCCATGTGTGTATTTGCGTATTTAATTGCTTTATCTGGCTGATCTGCTGCTTTGTATGTATGGTTTCTGCTGGTGATCAAGAATCCAGTTCTTATCCAGAGCTGATCATTCATCAGCTACAGGGATTGACTTATTAAATGAATGAACAGATGCTTTAGTTGTAGTGGTAGTTTTGTAGTTGCTGTGCTAAACCCACTGACTGTTCTGCTGAACAGCATGGGTTATGAGTTTAGGTTTTTCTCCACACTGTTTCCACATCCTTTCTCTTGCTTTGAATGTAAACCGCTTGACTCAGGTGCCAGCCTTCTGGTTTGCATATGCAGAGATCCAAGCGAGACGGGATTCAGGCGGCCCACTAGAAGAGTTCTGAAGTGTCAGATCACAGGAAAAACCTTTTCCCCTTCCCTTTTCCATTCATTCTGTATTCAGTGAAGGTCTGTATATTCTTTGGCTACTGTAGTTCTTATGTGGAACACATGAGGGCACTAGAATTACGTGCCTTACAGTAAGTACTTCAGAGCTGTTTCTCATCACTGCCTTCGTGATGACTCTGTTAACTTTACATTTGAAATGCTGAGTTTAGATGCTGAATTTAGATAAAAGTTTTACTTTATCAGACGGATAATTTACAACTATACCGTTCCTTCAAGTGTGAACAAAACAGACCCAGGAGTAATATGACATCCTTAAGTGCACTTAAAATGTGAATGGACCTTGGTTGCCCCCATTCTCTCCAGCTCTGATCTGGAACATGACCTCACTACTGTAGTTTTTATGCGGGGTTTATATATAGTGAGTTAATCTCTGATTAGAATTCAGCCCTATCTCCTGCTCCTATTTGGGGCAGAGAACACCAGGGTCCGGGCTGTTCACACTGCCCTGTTAAAGAGCACTTGAGCATTAGAAGACAGAAAGAGAAGGAAAAATGTATTTGGTGATATAAAATTAATAGCTTTCTGAAATAAATCCTCCTTTCAGTGACAGCTGAGATGGTTTCCTTCATGTGCTCCTGACATTTGCAGATCTTGGTTTCCACCTGAAGATTCCTGGGTTTGTAGTGAAGATGCCTGAGCTGTGCCAGTGTTTTCCAGCCCAGGTATAGAAAATGCTTGGCAGCAAATGAAAAACGGAGCAAAGCATGAAAGATAGGCAAGTAGTAACTGGAGTAGTTGGTTTTATTACTGAAGTAGGGGAAGTTGGTGAATGTGTCATTTTACCTAACTTGAAGTGTTAGCACACACATAGCACCTTGCATTGCAGCGAGGAATGGATAGCTTGAAGCACGGGAACACTTCGGGCATCACTAGAGCAGCCCTCCAGGAGTGGATGGAGTGTTCCCTGGGCAGGATGGAATGCAAAACCAGCACGGTTTGCTCTGTGCAAGGGCCACAGAAAAGCCATATCCTGTTCATAGCAGGGAGCATTTGGGAATCCAGGCAGTCCAAGATCAGAGCAAAGAGGCCTAGAGCAACCTGTTCACTTGTCTTGCTAGCCTGGCTACATTGCTCTTCATGTTAAGGTCTCAAAGCGCTTCACAGTGTTAAGCTTCCATAAAAACAGTCTGGGTGAATCTTCCAGAGTAAAAGGATTTGCGAAGGACCTCAGTATTTGCTTGGATGCCCCCATCCTGTGGCAAGGGGATGGGCTCCAGGCAGTGCCCTGTGCTGTCTGTGAGCCCCAGCTCCACAAAAACACCCCAAGGATTGGGGTAGCACTAAAGCTTTAACTAGAGCTGCAGGGTTTTGTGCGTAAGAACAATGACTGCAGATATGTTCCAGTACAACATCTGATCATGGGTGGCTGGCTTGAATTAGTGTTTTGTAAATGGCAGTTAACCAGTTCCAGTTAACTAGTTGCACGTCTCTTCTATTTTCTTATCCTGCATATTGACATACTGTGTTGAAGCTTCAGGTGCTGTTTCAGTACTGAAGGAGCCCGCGTTTAGCCTCTAAGCAGCAGAGTTCTCGTGTGCAGTGGTTCAGATGTACACATCTGCATGTAGCTGGGAGCATCTCAGTCATGTCATGAGCAGCCCTGGGGGGAGATCCAAGCATCATTTTAGAGAAGGGTTTGGCTTTCTGGTAGAAACTGGGTGTAACTTTTCTGCCCATGACAGCCAGATGAGTAACGTGCTGTGTGTGTAACATATTTGTGGGCCACACATTCTTGACAGATGACAGATCACCACATATTGTTAGAAAAACAATTATACAATGATGCTGTAGCTAATAGTGATATCAAGTGTCCTTATGTTCAAAATTCGGCTTGCAAGGAGCAAGTTTATTTGTTAGAGCAAATATAAGTAATATATTACTGATATTACTCTGCCACTTAGAGGCGCCAGTGAAGAACAAGGCAAATTAAACTTACTGGAAACACAGGTGGGAGAGGTTGGAGCATGGAACATGGGGCAGGGATATGGGCTGGGACAAGGCACTAAGAAAACATGTAGTTCCTTGGAGCACCAGGGGTCTGGTGAGAACCTGGATCTGCTCAGCTCGGACCTAACTCTTTGTGAACCATCTGCTGCTGTGATTTGCAGCCCTGCTGCCTAATTCAGGGCCTAAGTGGTAGGTGTTACTATCCCTCTCCCAGGTTGCCAGCCCAGAAGCCAGCCAGTCTGGTCGAGGTCAGAGCACCAGCCCTGCCCTGCAGGAGCCCAGGCTGTGAAAATACTTCATCATCAAGTCCCAGTTCCCAGCACTGTGCTCAAGTGGAGCTTTAACGTCATGGAGTGCCAAGTCAATCTTACGAACAAGAACAGTGTGTCTTTAGCAGAGTGCAGTCCTGTGACCATTTTGCTAAATGCGTGGAGTGCTTCTGAAATAACCCTTTTGTTCTCGCTTGGTTTGGGGTGGAAGGGACCTCAGAGCTCATCCCGTTCCAATGGCAGGGACACCTTCCACTAGAGCGAGGTGCTCCAAGCCCTGTGTCCACCCTGGCCTTGAGCACTGCAGGGATGGGGCAGCCACAGCCCCTGTGGGCACCCTGTACCAGCGCTCAGCACCCTCACAGGGCACAGCTTCTGCCCCAGAGCTCATCTGTCTCCCCTGTGGCAGGGTAAAGCCGTTCCCTTGTGCTGTCACTGTATGCCCTTGTCTGAAGCCCCTCTCCAGGTTTCCCCTGTAGACACTGGCAGTCTGTTCCAAGTTATTAAGGAATGACTCTTACAGATCCGTGTTTGCCACAGCGGCAGAACGCGCAGCTCCCACCAGTGACCCCCGGAGCAGCGAGGGGCGGCATCCCGCTCCCGCCTTGCCGTTACCCCCCGTGCTCCCCGTTCTCTCCCCATCGGCCCCTCGCGGCGGCGCGGGGCGGGCGCAGGTGATCCCCGCCGGGGCGGGCATTGCCGCCTCCTTCCCGCTCCTCCTGCCGCCCGCCCTCCTGCTCCCGAAGTTGTGCTCTGCGGGAAGTTTGGGGCCATGGCGGAGCG
>JASSUY010034517.1:51669-129377 GCA_032466535.1 Forpus xanthops
GGAGGGCGGGCGGCCGCGCTGAGCCGCGCGGAGCCGCGGGGACCGCCGGCATGGCCCGCTGGATCCCCACCAAGCGGGAGAAGTACGGGGTCGGTGAGTGCCAGCCCGGGCCGCTCGGCCCCTCCAGACCCTCTCTGTCCCTTCCGCGCTCGTTGAGCTCCGCGGCTCGGCTGCGGTGGCCCTCCGCGGGTCCTTCCCCATCCCCATCCCTCCCTTTGCTGCTGCCCGCCCATGACTCGCTTCGCTCCCGGCGCTTTCTCGGTTCTCCCTTCGGCTGGTGCTCTCTTCCACTTGAGGTTCGGCGGCGGGTGGTGACTGTGAGCCCGCAGGGACGGGCAGGGGTGTGTGTCCCGTTCGCACCCCGGAGCGCGGGGTTGCTGGAATCATGCGTGTGCAGGATTGGCCTTCCGAGTTTTGCCTCTCTAACATGTCTTACAGTGAAGAGTGCTCTAACGCAGCAGAGAAAACCGACTGTTTTCTTGTAAAGATGTGGCTAGAAAAAGTGCTGACAGGATAAGAAGGTTGTAACGAGTGAAGTCAGAACTGTGGGTGACACCTTTGCAGGGGTGGAAATCTTGCCATAGGATGAGGCATGGGGAAAGCTCGATTGACACCTTGTGCCTTCTGCCCTCCTTCATGTGTGAAAGGAAACTGCTGGGTTCTGGCTCACTTTTCACCAGGAGGAACATGACCGATGGTGTTGCTGGTAAGTTCTCCTCTTCTTGAGAGTTTGACAGATTGAAACCACCCAATTTGAGGTTGCTCGTGGGGCTGGGCAGAGAACAGTAGACCGGAAACCACTAATGACACAAACAGCTTATGATTGTTTTAATGAAGAGTGTCCTTCTGTGCTCCTTGTTCCACAGTGGACTTCCTGATGTGAGAAAAATGTTGAAGTTCATGCTTGCGAAGTGTTAACTGCCCAGCTCCCCTGAGTGAAAGCTCAGTCCATGAGTTAAAGAACCCCATCCTGCTGCATTTGAAGTGGGCTCCCCATGTGATTTCACGGTGGCTTTGCAGAGGCAGCCTGCTTCTGGCAGGACTGTGGCTTGAGCGTCCCGGCTGTTACACACAGCATAACCTTATCTGCTTTCTGCTCTGGTAACTGGGAGGGTGTGGAGCACTGTACGCCCTGAACTTTGGTTCTTCTGTGCAGGTAACAGCCCAGGCTGTTTATATAGGGGAGTCTGTAGGACTTGATGAGGTTACTCCGAGCATCAGGAATTAAAAGGTTTCCGTATTAGAGTCAAACTCTGCAATGCTGGTACAATTGGCTGGATTATGATGGGTTTTTGAAGCACAGCTTTGAGCAAGGCTCTTCTACCTGAAGAATGGCCTTGGGCAGTGGGATGAATCAGAGGCACTCCTCTGGCTTCCTTTTTATTAGCTTCCGGGGTGGTATTTTGTGCTGGCTTGAGCCAACTGCTGCTGCTGACAGCTCCTCTCCCTGAAAGGGCACTGGCTTGTGAGTAAGCGGAGTGGGGGATAAACTGCCTCTGCCTGCATGTCCCCGTACACCTGTGTGTTCAGGCAGCTTCAGACACTTCTTGCCCGTGTCTGCAGACACATGAACCAAGCTGACACCGAGTCTGTGACGCTGCAGCTCGTGCATTTCATTTGCAGCCAGAACTGATAAGATTAACGCACAGGCAGTCAACAGAATTAGTTATGCAGAGGCAGCGTTTGATGCATGGCATTAAGGAATAGTAATATTGCCTGTGTCAGCACCAGTGTGGTGGCAGGGCCGGGTAGGGATTGTCCTGCGCTGGGCAGTGGTGAGGCTGCACCTCAAATCCTGTGTTCAGCTCTGGGGCACTCACTGCAAGAGAGACATTGAGGTTCTGGAGTGGGGCCAGAGGAGGGAATGGAGCTGAGCAGAGCCTGGAGCACAGTGTGATGGGAACAGCTGAGGGACCTGGGGGGTTCAGTCTGGACAAGAGAAGGCTCAGGGGGATCCTGATTGCTCCCTATGGCTGCTGAGAGGAGGATGAGGCCAGGAGGGGCCGGGCTCTGCTCCCAAGGAACGAGGGATGGGACAAGGGGAGGCAGCCTCAAGCTGCACCAGGGGGGGTTTGGATGGAGCTGAGGAACAGTTCCTTCCCCAAAGGGTGCTCAGCATTGGAACAGGCTGCCCAAGGCAGCACTGGGGTCACCATCCCTTTTAAGTGCTTACAAATAGTGTATCCGAGGCCCTTCGTGAGATGGTGGCCTTGGCAGTGCTGGACTTAATGGGCTTTAAGGTCTTTTCCAACACAGTTGATGCTATGATTGTTGACTTGAGGCTTGCAGACTTGTCAGGTTCCTGTCTGCAGTTACATCCTGTGTGGTGGTCAAGCTCGTGCTCAGGTTGATTCACTCACTGATTCTGTGCTGACTTTGAAGCAGTTGGTGAGGATTGAGAGGGAAGCTCTTCCTGCTGACCAAGGTACCTACTAGCACCAGTTAGCAAGGCGGTTGTAATGAGGGCAATGCCCCTTTTTGTACGACACAGGCCATGGGATGGTGACAGCTCCCATTCGCTGGTAGCATGGCTAAGTTGTTAGTTGTGAAGTGTGAAGATACAAGTTCTTTTCAGACATACTGTGGCTGGCAGTGTTCTGTGCTTTGGAAATGTGGAACTGCTTGCATTTATTTTAAACATAACCCTGTAAATCATACCAAAGCAGTAAGAAATTCCAAGAAGCACACAGTGTGATTCAGTGTCACTCGTCTGCGCCTTGCTTTTCAGTTCAGAACACATTATGTCCTGGATTATATTCTACACATTTTGTTGATTGTTGGGTTGTTGATTGTGAGTTCAGATTGATTTGCTGCCTTCTAGTTTGTCCTCAATTGCTTAAGCCTCTACTATGGAGAGTACAGATGGCATATGGACTGTGTTTGAAATGGCAGACAGCAGAGAGTGCGAGATTGGGAACTGCAGCACTTTTAGGGAAGCATACGTGAGAGACAAATGGTTTACGCTTTCTCACTTGCAGTGGGTTTGCAACGCAGTAACAGATGGGATTTTGGAAGCTTCAGCCTTGTAGGACAGAACACAGCAGATCAGCTGATGGGCAGCATCTTGCCTCTTTAAGCAGTGGAATTTTCTGGGTCTCACAAAGCTTCCCGGCAGTGTGCTTCACCTCTTATTTGGGAAGGGAGGATACTGATGGGAAAGGTTGAGAAACTTTGGGACAGCTTTTTTCCCGGCCTCTTTGCATCCTGTTCCAGGGATTCCCATTTTGTGCTTCAGATGTCTGCATACATGGGTGACTGTTAGGAAAGAAGTGACCTGATTTGATCTGATTGCAGGAGTGTGGCCACTTGCTATGGCTGCAGTACTTTAGCCGTGCCACCAAAGAAACTGTTTGCTATGATGGCAAAAAGCCTTTGAGTTTCAGTCCATTATCTTTTATTGGGTTTTTTTCCCATTTTGAATTGTTTCTTTGCTAAACTGGCAGGTAATTACCCCTAATGGTCATTTTCAAGCCATTACCTCTTTCCCTGCTGCAGGGACTGGAGCATGGGACTGTTCTTGTCGCGAAGAAGTATTTACTTTGTCAGAATTCCATGTGGTGTTTGAGTTACAATCAGCTGCGTCATGTCTTAGGAATGGCAGTGATTTTTCAAATGCAAACCGGTGCCTGCCAGCTACACTTGTGATTTATGGGAGCAGAAACGCAAAGGAGCAGAGAGGAAGAGAGAGCGCTGCAGAATATGATTTTCTTACTAATGGTTTGATTTGTGATAACTTCTGATATGCTGAAGCCATCAGCTCTTGGCTTCATGTTCAAACCTCATATATCTTCTGCAGAGCTGGCTCAATACAGTCTGATCAGAGGCGTTTCACAGGCCTGACAGTAGTGCATCATAGTATAGTTAAGGTTGGAATGGAGCTTCGGATCATCTAGTTCCAACGCCCCTGCCATGGACACCTCCTACGAAACCAAGATTGGAGTAAAACTATTTGTTTCAACTTGCTGCTTGCCTTGTGCCTCCCATTCCTGCAGGATGCTTCTAACTCAAGTCCACTGTTGGGCGTCAGGTCCCTGCCAAGGGATGTGGAAGGATGGAAGAGCCCATTCCTACTGCAGAAGTGTGCGTCTTCCTTTCTGTTGATAGAAACAGTCTATACTCATTTTTCCTTCCTTTTGCTTTATTGTGATCTGTGTCCAAATTGTCTTGATGGCAATCCCAGCGTCACTTCCAGCAGGGAAGAGTGAAAACCTGGCATTGCTGACAGCAGAAAGTTTGACTCTTCAAAGTAGTGGGCAGCACTTTCTTTCTGATGTAGCTCCCCAGTTTTTACTGCTGTGTCTGTGGTTTAGTTGACGACCAGGTTGGTGATGCTGCTTCTCACTTCCAC
Organism: Forpus xanthops; assembly: GCA_032466535.1. Lineage (NCBI taxonomy): Eukaryota > Metazoa > Chordata > Aves > Psittaciformes > Psittacidae > Forpus > Forpus xanthops. The sequence continues at coordinate 56,018 of JASSUY010034517.1, forward strand.
AGGCCGACCTAGTTTTTGTTAATCCACATTATCCTGAGCCTATTTCCTCTTACTTTTTGTGCTTACTGCTCTACTCCTGAGGTAGTTCCCTCTGCAGTTAATCCTGTGGGCTTCAGAGGCATTGCTGACATGAGCAAGACTTGTCACCATTCCTTTTCTTATTCTTACTTTGAAAAGCAGTATTTCTGGAAGTGTCTGGTGACTTCTGGAGGTGTTGCTGCAATTAAAGTGGATCCCATTCTGGAAAGTGCTGAATCTGGGCAAAAGGTTCCTTCAGATACAGTGGAGATAATAACAGCTTCCTGCTCTTGGGAAGCTTGGTACTTTGATCGTCTAATAATAGAACAGTTTATCACTTCAGCTCGGAAGTTCTGATGCTGTTTCAGAATGTCGTGGGCAAATAGTGGCCAATTAGTGCTGAGAGAGTGCTTTTTTCTTTTCCTTTTTTAATGCAAGGGTAAGTAGCTTTAATATTAGAGTCTTGATTCTCGCAGGTCTCCATTCTCAGTGGGGGCATCAAGCTGCAGAGAGATGGAGCTTAATGTGAAGGTATAAAGTGGCTGTAGAAAGTTAAGGGAAAGCTGCAGTGCCAAATTCTTTATCTCTCTGCCTCTTGTGCAGTTTAATGAAAACTGATGCACTTACTGCAGATCGGGAGTAGCTTGTTCCTTGTTCTTCCTGACAGCAGAGGGTCAATATTCTTCTTGGGCTTTTTTCCTTCCAGAGCAAGACCTTTAGTTCGCAGCCAAGATTTCCTGTTCCTCATTTCAGCACTGTTCTCCTGTTTGCCATTTGCTTGTTACCTGAGATAGGTGGCAAGATAAAACCGCTTTGGAGTGAAAGGTGGCTGGAGCTGTGGAGCTGTGCATCTCTGTGCAGTGCCAGCTCTCTGAGTGTATTTTGCAGACATGAATCAATGAAATCACAGGCATCCATTATGGGAGAGGAATCTGTTAGGAAGCCTGTGTTGAATGGGAAGGACTGCAGGTACAGAGGCCAACTGCATTGCCTGTGGTTATGTGCGTCAAGAATACTGCCTGCCTCAGCTCTGCCGGTGTGAGTTAGCTCAAGTGCTAGTTTCCATAGAGGTGCTGTCCAGGGGAGGTGAAGAGTTTCTTGGCAGCATGTCCCAAGTTTCTTCAACTGCAGTGGGCAAAGCCATGCTATGAATTCTTCTCATTCAGATTGCAGGAGAGCTTGTCTGTCTCTTTCTGAGCTCATGGATGGAAAGGGGAAAGTGTGGAAGGCCTGAGAACAGTTGGACAAAGATATATGACTGAATTCTGGTGGGTCACATTTGTTTGCAGCTGATGAAGTGGGATCCCTTAGCTTTATATTCTCTGTGGGTCTATCTGCTTGAGTTTATAGTAGATATGTGTAGGTGTGATGCTAGCCAGGAACAAGGAGTTTTAACTCAAGTGAACTGCGTGGTGAAGAGCAGCCTGTAGGCAGAGTTGGGCTCCATCCTCCACTGCTGTACTCGTTAGACCTCCTTTTCACCCTAACTCCCTCTGGAACGAATGCAGACAGCAGAACTCATTAGATAGTAGCTCTTTTGGTTCTGTACAGTGGTATTTCCAGGTTTTCTTTCTACTCCTTTGATGTTTTGCCCAGTAAGAACTAGGACAGTCATTTAAAGCCAGTGGCATATTTACTTAGCTCTTTTGAAAGTGCCACACACTTTCAAGTTGGGAATTAGCTGAGTTGTCCAATTTATCAAGTGATGGGCTTTTTGCTTTTACTAATCTGCTTGAAGAGTTCATTGCTGAAGTAACTCTTGTACTTCATGTATCTGAACACCAGTTGCACGTTTGCAGGCTTAGAGGGGAAAAGAAAGTTTATTACAGATAGACTTGGTAAAATTCATTTGCAACCTCTCTGCAGTAAGTGAGCATTTGTTCCTTCACAGACCGTAGAAATGGAAATGTTCTATGTCAGAGGGATTACCCTTGTGGGAACTGGATTTCAGACCTCTGGTAGATATATGCAGTCGTTAAAGCCAGAATGTCAGTACCGCAATACTCAGAAGACCAAAGGAGTGGACCTCTTCTTTGTAGAGGACAGCCCAAAGACAGTTATGTGCCCATTTTCTTCTGCGTCTCTCTAAAATACACAGCACAGAGAAGATGGATACTACTTAAGTTTATTGAATTCCCGTGATACCAATAGGCCTGAACACAAACCAGATTCTGATTCAGCTGAAACCAGTGCAATCCTGTTGATTTCTCTGCTCAAATGGTAGTTGGATCGGGGTTAAAATAATCACTCTAAAAGACAAGACTATGATTTAATATATTTGGGGGAGAATACTAATCATTCAGGCTAGATGTTACTGCTCAGATTTCAAAGAGGCAGGATAAATCTCCAGGGCATGGAAGAAATGCACGTTACAATAATATTAAGCACCCTTTAACCTAATAAGATCTATAAGGCTCCTGTCATTGTGGTATCTAGTTCTTGTAGCCTCGCCAGGAGATGAAAAGGAGCAGTCTAGTCTTGTATCCTGCATGCTGAGAAGCTCGCTGGGGAAAGCAGCTGAATGTACATCTTGGTAAAGGAATGAAGTGATTAAGTACACTAGATGGATGTTCTGTGAAATTAGAGCTGGTTGAAGGTCAGCTTTGATAGCACCAGATCTGAGGTTTCTCTGTAGCAATAGCAACACTGGGAGCTCTGCCTGCACTTTCTTCCTCCTTGAGCCAGCTTGCGTTGCTCAGCCTTGAGCACCACTAACTCAGAATGGCAATTCAGCATCACTGCCTGCTTCTGTGTCAACTGGAGGATGTGGCTCAGTGAAACTGCAGCATCATCCAGCAGCTGGATTGAGAACCCTTAAGTCAAGGACACCTTCCAGACTGGGCAAGCAGTGTGTTGTCATCTTTTTGCACTTGGGAGCTGCTTTTGGCACGTGAGTTCAAAGTGTCTGTTCATTGCACTGCAACACTGCCATGCTATTGCTTCTTTGGTTAGCTTGAATCAGCCACAGCTGAAACAGGCTGTGGACTTAAAAACTGTTTTATGCTGTGGCTAACACCTCATTGTTTTATTGTCCCTTCTTATGTTTGAACACTGCGAGGTGTTCTCACTGACTGCAGGAAGTAGCTGGAGGCTGCTAATGCAGTGGGAACCAAAGTGAAGGGCATTTCTCTAAACCACAGCTGAAGTGATGTTGCAGAAAACCTTAAGTGATTGTTGTGTAAAGAGGTGTCTAGAGAACCTGATGAAGTTCACAGAAGTGTGAATCTTCAAGTAGAGAGGCTAGGCTGTTCCTTTTCCCATCTGTGCATCTGCAAAAGGGGACGTCTTGTGATGTTCCAAGGAGACTGGAATTGCAGGCCTGGGGGGGTTTCATTGATGTTTTCTATCAAGCACCAGATTGGATATATTCAGGCGCAGGTTGGCTCTTACACTGCTAGTACTGATTTATTTCTCCATTGGCTCACACCACTCCCTCTTACTCCAGACATAAGCTGAGACAGATAATGCAGATTAATTCTTTATCTGAGCTTAAAATCCCTAAGGGCCTATTGGAGAGAAAACGATAAAAGGAAGTAGAGAGCCTAGTGAAGAAGATGCCACAGCCAACAATTTGTGCGTGGGTTATCCATATGTACAGTAAAAGCATAGTAACTGTTGTGTACTGTGGCTCTGCTCTGCATTATTCTGGTACACGTTTGCAGTAAGATGGTCTGTGTGTATCAAAACAGCAGAGCTTTAACTCCATATTAAGATGGGTAAAGGGGAAATTGAGCTTTGGGAAATGGGGGCTGTTGTGTAACCTTTGAGGGCAGGATGGGTTATTGCAAGTCCTGGAAGCTCTGAATTGATTCTGGGTGAAGGCAGAGTGGGTTCTGCCCACGGAGTCTGTGTAAGTGTGTTTGGAGAGACTTATTTTCGAAAATAAGTATATCTCTGTCCTTATTGCAGTATAGATGCACTTTGAGAACAGAATCTCCCTTATTTTCCTACGGCTACTGTGGTCTAAACACTGCAGTAAATATTTAAGGGGGAGATGACTAATGGGAATTCTGCAGACATGAAAAGATGGAGATTATTTCTTTTTTGTTTATAATTAGTATGTCTCTTGCTTGCTTTGGCAGTTCTGAATCATCTGTTTGCTGATCTGAATCTATGAAGCTCTAATTAAAATACATAGACTAATTTGTCCCTGGCTCTGCCACTTGCTCCAGAGCATTGTTATGGAACTGACTGCGGTTTGAGTCTGTGGAGATTAAAGACACAGGAGACCATTAGATCACCTAGCTGGAGCACTTGGGTGATGCTTGTGAAGCCATCCCTATTCCCAGGGGCTGAGTTTGTTCAGTTGGGGCTTTTTAAAGCAATTCAGGCTTTAAGAGATGAAACCATTGATCCTAGAATCTGATCCACTGTGTGATGGAGAGATGCAAGTATCCACAAGTTGATGATGGCATGACTGAAAGAGAAAATCTTCCTCAGTCACAGGTTTCGGAATCAGTCTGTGCATGACATGCTTCAAAACATTTGATTATTTGCCCATCCCATCCCAGGGTAATATTCTGTTATTCAAGGGAAATCAGGAAAATCCTACCAGGTTTTTGATGCGCTGTGCATCAGAAGGAAGGCAGACACCCTTCCTTGTCCTGGGCACATAAGCAGGTAGCACCCTCTTTGGGGTTGGTTACTGAAATAGTCTTAGGTTGAAACTGCAAGGGTAGGAAGCAGGGACAGTGGATGTTCCCGCTTCTCAAAGGAAAGGAATGAATATAGAAACTTGGTAGTTACTGAACCCAAAGTAGACAGGAGGTGCCGTATCCTCCTGCATAGGCAGGTGGTATGATTTCTCCATTGATTTAACCCTGGAATGATTTGGGTGGGAAGGGACTTTAAAGCTCATCCGGTCCCAACCCCCTGCCACAGGCAGGGACACTTCCCACCAGAGCAGCTTGCTCCAAGCCCTGTCCTTGGCCACTTCCAGGGATGGGGGAACCAAGTTTAAGGGTAAGTAGAATCCTTTCCAGGTGTATTCCTGTGTGTAAGGCCAGCTTGAAATCTGAAGTACAGAAGATGTTAAAGGTCCACCTCCATCTCATCATGTGTTTGACTCTGAGGTCTCATGATGGCTGTTAATGAAAGCATTTCCATCCGTGTAATCCTACTGTTCTGCATTATTTGCATTCAGAATGCTAAGGAGTCACTTGGAACTTTGTGTGGAACTCAGCATCAACCCATTCAGGAATGATTTCTCTCATAACCAGTTAATGTGCATGTTTCCAGTGGTGAACTATGGCTTACTTTTTTGGGTTTGAAGTCATCTGACGTTGAATCTTCATTAAGTTATTCTCAGTTCTTCAGACACAAATTCCTGGGAAGCTACCAGAGCATTTTTGCTCCAACATCAAAAAGCCTTTGTTCCTGTTAAGAATTAATTCCTTGGGCAGTTCCTTGTCTCTTAAATAAAGCCACTGTTTTTTTTGGTTGCATCTTGGCAGCAGAGAGCATGCCAGGCTCCTCCAAACGGGGCGTCCGGCAGAAATGCCATGGCTTAATACAGGGCTCTGCGGCAGAAAAGCACATACTTCTGTTTCTCTACAATAGGTTTTGACTCGTCAGTTGAAAGATGTAATGGGACGAAGTCTGGTTATTGCAAGAGCTCTGAATGTGATTCTTTGTTCAGAGGAAGCAAGGCACAGCCCTCTCCTATCAGATAGTGGTGAGGGCAGGCTGCAGAGAAGTGGGACATGGTATTTGGAAGCGGTTATCGTGTCTGTGATGGGTGGAGGGGTGGTTATTTTGAGCCAAGTTAGAGATAATGGATCTTGCAGTGGCTGTGCTTTTCAGGCCAATAATCCACATTTGAAATGCATCTGAACAAGTTATTGGGGGAGGCTTCCATTTCATTCTGCTCGGAATTGCACACAAAATAGTATGTGACAGTTTCTGCCTCATTCACTTCAGTTTCAGACAGTTTAGCTTCACTTTGCTTTTAGAACAGTGCTGAAAATGAGTTAGTCTGGGAGTTACAATGGGTCTAGGAATTAATACTTGATTTTCACTTTTGAGCGTGCTACAGATGAACAGGATGATGTTCAGTTTTCCTGCCCTTGGTTGCTCTGCATGCAGAAGAGACCGGTCGCTGGCTTTCTGACCTGCATCAGTGGTACTCTGTGACAGATGCTGTGTGGGTGCAGGCGATCACTCATCCAGGTGTGTGTTGGCTCTTTGAAGCCAGATGTATATGTGACACTGGAGCCCCCTGCACCACCACCTTCCTTCCATGTGGATGTTGTAGGCAGACACTGAAGAAAAGAGCCTGGCTTTCATGGGGTCTGCTTTCATTGAAAACTGGAGCAGGCTCCATGCGTTGCTTCACAGAACTCTTGGAAATGAAGGCTCATCCCAGAGCTCTTGGGCAAAGTGAAGCACTGTGGGGTTTCAAAGTGTTTCAGTTTGGGGTTTTCTTTGTAATGCAGTCTCACTGCTTCTCATTTTCTACCCGGTTCATGACATTGAGGCTTCTTACTGCTTTAAGTACCACCTCTGGAGTTTCACAGAAATACACTGTGATTAATCTGCTCTCTTCATTCAACTGGAGGGAGTGACATATCTAAACCTGCTCTTCCCACCATAGTACTGCTGTGTGCCAGCCCACATCACACTCTGTGCCTTCTCAGAAACATCCAGCTCACTGTTAGTCATTACTCAGAGCCCTGGCTACCCGGAAAGCCCAGGTTTCCTGCCTCTGCTTTCCTTTGTGTAGCCCTTGGTTCTGGTGATGACTGTTGTGTGGTGCTTCAGAGGAGAGCAGTGTACCCCCACATGCAGCGTGCATGCCCTGTTGTGCAATGCCTTTAAAGTTCCTTCTCCATCTGCTCCGAGGAATCACCTTCTGCCCCGAAGCATGAAAATTGCTTCTCCTTATCTTCACCTCCATTGCTCTGGCTGCTGTCATCAGTCATAAAGTTATCTGTTGCCCTTTTCAAGCCAGCCCTGATGTTGACTCCTCTGACCTTCCCTCCTGATGAATTCCATGGGCTGGATGCACTGTAGAAGAAAACATTTCTTAGACTTCCCCCTCATCAAACTGGGGACAGTAAATGGAATAATACCTTATATTGCCTCTAGTTATACTCAAAAGAACGTGATCGCTCAAACAAACCTGCTATCTCCTCCTCATGGATCATGTTCTCCACCTCTGCCTCTTTGTTTGTATTGACTTTGCTAGGCTTGAGAGCTGCTTTTCATTCAGGATGATAAAAGGAACAAATCACTGTTCTAAAGTGAATGTCAAAGGACAGAATCTCAAGTGAAGTTTAACTTGAGGCAGAAAGACTTTAGATATTCCTGCAGTTTTGGGGACAAAAGTCTCAATTTTTCCCTTTTCCATTCTTGCTGCTGTCAGGATTTATCTGAAGGATTTTGGTATTTTCAAGCCACGACCATGTTTGTTATGTGCTTCCTTTTCCTTTCAAGTCTGCGAGAGGTCAGATTAAATACACACAAGGAAGAAGAGGCGAAGGAATTCAAATAGCTGCAGATGGACTCTTTGGGACAGGAGTGACATCAGGCAGCAGGAAGCATCAGTAAAGCTCCCAGGGAAAATATGCCAGCAATTTGTCTTTTATAACCTTGTGCATAACCATTGGGTAAGAGATTCTATATACAGTGACCCTCTGCTCTTGCCTAATTCAGCCCAGCAGAGGAAGATACTGCCAGTCTTACTTTTTTTTGGATGTGCAGAAGCGTGTTGCTTTAGCTTCTAAATGCTGCACATGGGATCTGAAACCGTTCTGGTAGAGAAGGGAACGAGGAGGAACTGCAGTGTTCAGTTCTCTGTTTTGTGGCTGCTGTAATCTTTGGGGAAGGGAACTGCACTGTTCAGTTCTCCGTCTTCTGGGGGCCGTTGTGTGCTGGGGGTTTGAATGAACTGTGTGTTCTCCAAAGAAAGGCTTCCCTGATGGCCGCCCACCTTGCTGCGGGACACTGGGTGCTGCTCAGACTGCTTTTGTCTGGGGCTGAAGCAGCAGCTTATGGAAAAAATACAGCCTGGTATTTATAGAATGTCTGTTTGTCCCATTGAAGCCCAAGGCATCTGGAAATTGGGTGGAGGAATCCCTCTCCATACAGGCACACATGCATTTGTAACCAGGAGCTGTTTCTCATAGAGAATGAGGACAGGAATCCCAAGCAGTGTTTTAGGACAGATCAAGGCAGTCCAGCTCTAACCACAGGAGGAAACTTCAGTAGATGGAGCGTAATCAGCCAAGGTTGAAATTGGCAAAGATGCTCTCCTTTAAGTCTTGGAAACCTGATGACAGTGCTGTGGGATTATTGATGTGCAGAGTGTGATGCCTGGACTTCACCTGGGGAATGGCACCTTTGGGTAGTGCAGCATCCCAGCAGCTTAGCCTGGATTGTATTACCCATTCACACTGCTTCCTGCTGCACCTTGGGGAGGTTTGGAGATGTCCCATCCATGTCATGGATTGCGACATCACTCCTTAGCACTGGGGATTTGGCAGGTTTGCTGCAGCAGAAGGCATGGCCACAGGGCTTCACTTCCCTTTGGGGTGGGCGCTGCACTTGGCTGCTGACTCCTGCAAACCCTGGCAGGGTTACTTTCTGTATCTGGCAGAACAGTTTCTTTTTAAGTGAATCAAACACAGTATTAACCAGTTCTGCCCATTCCTGATCTCCGTGTCTGTCAAAACAAGGTAGTTTTAATGGATTTCTGTGATCTGCTCCTGGGTATTTGGTATGGTCTTTGGCCATAAACATTATCCAGATTTTTCCTCAAGGATGTTGATGGGATTTTTACTTCTGGGCCTATTCTGGGGCCTTTAAGATGTCTGAACTGAATATCCAGATTGTCAAGTTCTTAATTTCTTAAACTTATCCAGGTTTTTGTATCTTGGCTTATGACACCGCTGCAGGGAGGGAGAGGAAACTGGATGTCAAAGCCTTAGGAGCAAAAGTCCAGCAGCATTCCTGTGGACTGGAAAACAACATCATGGATTCAACCCATCCTCTGGGTGTATCTCCCAGCACTGGGGTTATAGTAGGCATGAATTAGAGCTGCTGGGAACAAACACGGCCCCTGCAGTGTAAGAAAAGAAGTGTGTGTTTGTGATCAGGGTCTATTTCAGATCCTGCAGGGAATTTACGTCTCCTGCCTGCTTCTCTGGGGTTATTTATAGTTAGAAGCTGGTGTATGTGAGGGAATTTCCGGTGTGGTGAGCCACAGTCATTTGTTTGTGCTGGATCCTTTCCAGGAGGCAATATACCTCCTCCTGATGGAAATGATAGGCACTGGATGGGAATTTCCTGGCAGAAGAGCTCCATTTCTTGAGCTTATTTCTTGAATCTTCAGAGTTCTTCAAGCAGAACCCCTCTGAATCTGCAGGATTTTCCCAGAGCCCCCTGCAAACCTTTGCATCATTGTTTTGCCTTCCTAAAAATCAACACTTATGCTTCTTTCCGTAATAGGTTTCCTTGGGGACCAGATTGGGCTGTGTAAATATGGCACGTGTGTGTGTGAGGAGGTTGTGTTGCTGCATTTAAGAAGTGAAACCAGTGTTACAAAGAAAGAAATAAGATCATCTCATTTAGGTGAAGGAGTGGTCTATTCTGATTCAATTCTTTGAGCCATAGCAAAGCATTGTCCCTTCTGCTTTATCTCTTCATTACCTGTGCCGGTTTGAAAGCGAATTCAGGTTACACCTCACCTTAGAAGCCTGCAGCAGCTCAGAGAAAGGCTTTTCTGCTTTGCCCAGTGAGTCTGTGCACCTCAGGAAAGTTCCAGAGAAAAGGCAGTTTAGAAGACTGGGCTTTGGGACTTAATCCTATTCCCACTGGGAAGCCAATAAGCATTTGGATTAGCTTTGTCTTTGGTAGGGATTAAATTTGCAGAGAATCTCAAGTTTTCATGCTCAGATTGGCTCTTGTCTGGGAAGAGCCTTTAGCAGTGAATAGTCAGAGACATTCAGGATGGGATGGTGCCAGTTTTCCTTAGGACACCCAATTGATGTTGTTTTGCCAGTGCTTGTAAGTGCTACCTTGCAGTTAGTGCTGTGAAATCCTAACCAAAATCACCATTACCTCATTGATCCAGTGACCTTTGCTGGGCAGGCTGTCAGTTAAAGTGACAGGAGGCAGCTTCTTCATAGAGTGTCTCAGATCTGTGTTCTTAAAGGTAAAAGACAAACTTTTTTGGCTGTTAAGAATGATGTTTATCATCCTTGCAGGAGATGATGATAGGATCTGGAAATAGATCTACTACATGCTTTTCTGGTGTATTATATGCACAGGACAGCGAGGGGACTTCATAGTGCTTTGCCATAATCAGATTCTGCCTCTGATGCATGCCATGATACCAGATTTCAATATCTGGTCACTTCACAGCTTTCATGACTGTGATTCTCATTTCTCTCTCCCCCCTTCCTCTTTAGCCATCTACAATTACGATGCTGTGCAAGATGTGGAGCTCTCCTTGCAAGTTGGTGATACAGTTCACATTCTGGAGATGTATGAAGGTAGGTCGCAGCTCACTGCCAAGTACTTTGCAATGGCTTTTGAAAATCAGTATAACAAATTCAGAATACAAATTTCAGATCTAGATTTTCAACTTCCAGTATGTCCAAAGCACAAAGCTTGCTGTGTAGAGTTAGCTGGACGCACTTTATTGTTAAAGCTGTACTAAAAAGGCATAAACCACAGAAGCAGCAATCAGATCTACATTGCTTCTGGCAGAAGTTTGTCAAAGTAAGATGTCACTGGTGTCCCAAGGCAGCACTGCAAGACAAACACTTACTTCTGGCTGTTCATTCCTGTTTTCACCCCACACCTGCTTACCTTGGCTCCTCCTTGTGCCAGGCCTCCTTTGAGAGTCATGTGATGAACTGATCCAGCTAGAAAATAGTAATAATTAAAAAGAAAAGGAGCTTTTAACCTCAATTGTTGCTTTGATGTGAGACAGCGGAGGCAGTGGATGAAAGAAGAGGAGAGGCCAGGTGTAATTGTTCCGAAAGGAATGTTGGTTTAAGCCATATCACGAGCTGGCATTATATGTTTTCACATGCCTCCAGTTATAGAGCTTCCATGCCTTGTTTAGGCTGTTTCTCCCAGTGCTTTGGGAAGTTCTTCATAATACATACCTTAATGTAAAGCATCTTGCAGAAAGGAAAAGAAAACCCCTGTTCTAAACAAGATGCAAATCATACTTGTGCTTCAGATCTACTTCCGCTCACTGAAGACTGCAGTGTTAGGAAGGGCTCACAGCCACTGAATTACTTTACAGAATGTACTAGAAACTCTCCAAAATTTAAACACTCTTTCCAAACTATCAATTTGGTTGTTTTCACAAGCAGCAGCAGGTTGAAAAGGACTCAGTGTACAAAACCTCTCCAGTAGCTCTGCTGGGAGCAGCAAGCTGCTTGTTTAGCATTTTGTTCATAACCACTGTGCCTTTTCCATTTCTCTTTGACCTTAACACAGGAAACAGGCAATTCCTACATGTCAAAATGTATTGTGGTGCTAAAGTGTGTTTTTACACTGATATGTGTGATAGTGGTGAGTGTGTTTGGTAGAGAGAGAGAGAAAGGCAATAAATCTGTATATAATAGTACTAACTTAGGAACTGGATATGTGAAAAGACACAAGGAGGAGGGAGCATCAGGAATGAAAATTGCCCTCCTGAAGAGGCTGCATCTTGTACTTCCCATTATGTTGAGCTATTTTTTTGTTCTTATTAAAGCAACATCACTGTTCAGTCGTACTACTTGGTTTGTAATTGGCTGTATAGTGGAGACTCAGTGAAGAACAGAAAGTGAATACCCAAATCGCATCCCTTCTTGTACCTGAAATACCCCAGTTTGGAACTTCAGCTGGAGAAGACTGATTGCAAACTGTTTGGGCAAGTGAATGTGTTTTGACTGTTTTCATATGCTGAGCCATCAGTGTGGCATCCTCATTTGTGACTGAGCAACCTAGGAGTTACTGCACTACAGCTGAATACTTCTGGAAAGACCAGCCAAAATCCAGGCCAGACATGTGTGAATCTGAAGTGAGAGACACAGATTGCGTCTGAGATCGCAGCTCTGCTGTGCCTCTGGTCTTGTTTCCCATAAATTCATCTTTAGAGCTCCAGGTTCTGATACTCTCTCAGCCTGGGAGGAAATTCTTATGTCTCATTGTATCTATTTTTCTTTCTCCTGGAACATCAGCTTTCAGCTTTGTTTCCAGATATCTGTGGGTTGTGTTTCTGAGGATTAGTGTTCCCACAAGAAGCTTTTTCCGCTTTCTTCTCTTGCTGATGATGTGAGCTTCCAAATACAGGTCCAGGCTGATAGGAGTGGGGTTTTGTTCACTAATCACTGCTCTTATCTGGGTACACAAATCCCAGTTTAGAAAAAGGTTCCATTTAACCAGGGTGTTGGCTTGGCAAGAAGAAAGGCTCTGGGGTGCCTTGTGAAGTCCTTCTCGTAGTGCGTATGTTATCCCTGCAGCTCCTCGCTGAGGGCATTCCTTAGGCTATCAGAACATGCCTTAGGGAATTAAGGAGGAGTTTTCCAGGACTGTCCAGATGCTGTCATGTGGTAAGAGCCACTTGGAAAATCTTGCTCCCTGCTATTGTTCCCTGCTTCAGGATGCACAGAAGCATCTTGCGAGTGACCAGAAGGTCTTCCATGCTGTTGAACTGCTGTTTGCTTCCAGCTCTGCAGTCATCTAGGATGTGCCTCCTTTTTCCTCCTGGTTGAAGCCAGCAGGTATTCATTCCTCAGTTCAGGGAAGGCTCTCTGTGTGTCAGCCAGTCCTTGATTGAAAGCTCTTTGTATTCTGCATCTGAGGTTTTGGCTGGCTCCGCTCTGTCTGTAAGAATTGAAGTGCAGGGTTTGTTCCTTGACAGCAAGGCAGCAAGGTTGATGCTTGTGCTGAGTTTTGGTGTTAACAATAAATGTTATCTGACTCTCAACCAGCTGAATACCTTTGAGACATAACACTGATACAGCTAAGCCACTGGGAGATGTGTGTGAGGAGCAAAGAGGAATTAAAGTGCAAGCCAGAAGGTGTGGATGCACTTAGGTGCAGGCCAGAAACTTCTAATGGTATGTGGCTTTGCAGACTCTTAGGTGGATTGCTTGCAGTCAGGTGCTGCTGTTGTACTGCCTGATGGCCTCACAATGAGAAAAAACACCTTTAAATTGCAAATGCCCTGCTCATTTATGCTAGTGCATGCTATCAGGAGTTTGAGGCCCGTTGCAAAGGCTGGAAGTCCTTGGAAAGCTGGCCAAATTGAAGGTGAGTCTCTGCCATGTAACTTATTGGTAAAGCTTTCTTTTCAATGCCTAAGCAGATGCTTTGCCTAATGCTTTATAAGTGCCAGTTATAACTACACAGGCATTGTGAGCACACCAAAGGATGAGGGAGTGATACCATGGTAGATTGTCCATATTGCTGGACTACAGCTTGCCTGTGTCAAGGATTCATCAAAGAGTGATCATCCCTATAAGCAGAAGTTATATACCTCCCCCAGTAGGTTCAGCTTGGGCAAAGTTAAAGTGAAGGTCATCAGAGCTGAAGCCACAGTGAGCAGTTTGAAGTAAAGGTTTCAGATATTTCTGGTACAAGCTATAATGTGCTGATGACCGCTGCAGCTTGGATCCATATAGGGACAACCTCAGAGCTTCAAGCGTGCTTTGAACCTCCCTGATGTGTTTATTAGGCATGAGGATCCAGAGGATACCAGTTTTCTTAGACGTGCCTTCCCTTTGAAACAGATACACCCTCTGTGAAGGATGGTTTCCTTGGCTTAGGGGTCTTTTCATGCTGCACTCTTGTAAACTGCAAAGCAAGGGTTTTTTTTCCCCTCCTTTCTCTGGTTGGCTGTCTGCTTGCAGAAGGCCATGAGGCCTTTGTGCAAAATTACTTTATCCACTTGATAATAAGATAAGCAGAGCGTGCTTATCCAGCAGGATTGCCAAATATTGTTAAGAGTGGGCATATGCTGCAGAATCTGAGAGAAGAAGGAAACTTGCTGCACCCAAGGCTGCTTCAGTGCAGGATTTACTCTCTGGGAGTCTGTCCTTGAGCAGTGAGCTGGGGAGGAGGCGTTTCTGTTTCAGGGAATCTTCTCTAATCTGCAGTATATACTGTGATTTCATGGAAGCTGTGGGAAATAGCCAAGTAGTGGATAGAAGGAATGTGTGCCACATGCTGTGCTTCCTATCGGTTTCTTCTCCCAGTGACAATAAGTTTGCATTGAATTCGACCCCAGTTTCAATCTTTCATGTTTCCTCTGACCGCTGTAGGCAGCTGAAACAATCCCTTGCTTTTTCAGTGCAGTGGTGTATGTTGTGGTTCTGAGAGGCTACACCACAGTGGAAGAGGAACAGAGACCTTGTGGTGAAGCATGTGATGTGGGATTGCATCACTGTGGATAACTTTTCATCACCTAAACTATCGTCCTCTAAATCATTGCATGCAAAGGTAGAATTGAGGACAAGTGTTCCATTTAAAAACAAAACCCAAAGCCCAAACTTGATGACATTTCTTTGCAAGATGCAGCCTGCTTTTCCTGCTTTCTTCATCGGGCTTCATTTTGAAAGAGTCAAAACTTGCCCTGTCATCTCCAGCTGAAAAGCCTTGCTCCGTTTAGCACCTCTCTGCTGAGGAAAACACTCAAGGGAAACCCGGAATAACCTATTATACCCATGAAGCTTTAGGCAGGGTTTGGTTTCCTTTTGAAGAAGAAATCAAGGAATCAATTGCCCACCACCAAAAGCTGTTGTTCCTTTGGATATGCTGAAGAAGAGAATTGAAGTTTGGAGCAGGATTCTGCAAGAACTGCCTGAGATGCTGTTTGAAAGACTTTTGTGTAATAACATACAGCGTGCTTTTATGCAATGATTGCAAAAGATTGCATAGGAATGTGGTTAATGCCAAGAGGTCACGTTAAATATGAGGAAGCTGAGAGGCTGTGTCAGATGAAATGGGAATCACTGGGAAAATATGCTTGTTAGATTGCGTGAGCTGTGTATTACACCCTAAATAACCAGTACTTGGCCATTCAATTAATTACAACTTAGACAAAAATAGAGCCTAAATCTTCTCATCCCTAATCCAGTACCTTATCCATTGGTCCATGATCAATGGATAATCTTCATCCTGTGGAAAGGATGGAGTTTTTTCTCTGCTTCTCAGTTATCACTGGAAAATTTGTGGTTGTGTGGTCGAGCCAATTCACTTTCTCATTGCTGGGGAAAGGGGACAAAGCTGTGCTTAACACCCCCCCCCCCTCCAAGAAACCAAACCAGACCCAAACACAGCCCAAATAAGCCCACCAACCTCCCCACAAAAAAGCCAAAGCAAATCAAAACTGAACAAGTCCCACCTTAAGCTGTGATTTATGGTCAGGGGGTCTCAGATCCATGATTCTTCATGGAACTTTCTTTGCTAAATGTATAAATATATGGAGGGAAAGAAACCAAGCAAACAGCCACCCACCCTCCCCTCCTCTGCCTGATTATTCCCTTAAATCCCTTTGCCTCTTGATGCTGCTCCCTCAGCCAGCTGGCTGGGTGTAATCGTCTTGGATCCGTGATGTCTGTCGTGATAGCTCTGAACGTCATTCATGCATTACAGACCTCAATCTACACCCTTCACGTTTGCTAAGAGTCAGTGTTTTCAGTTCCAGTTCAAGGAGAAGAGGCACAAACCAGTGCTCTAGGAGCACCGTTAACTGAGAGCTGGGGTTGCAGCATCCTGACATTTGGAATGATGTTTTTAGCAGCTGAGAGCCAGTGAGAAAGTGCAAGCTTGCATCCTGTCCCAGGGTGGTACAAGGGACATTATGTCTGCACAGCAGCCTTTGGAATAGAGCAGATTATTCTTCCAGAGTGTTCAATTTGTTATTTTCAGTACGGTAACTTCTGGAGGGCTCAAGGTGACGGAAACTGTTAACTTATGGCTAGGAACAGGCACCCAGTGAAAAGAGTGCTTGAGCATGCATGGCTCGTACACGGCCCAGACAAATGACATGGTGAGGGTGGAGAGAAGAAATCCCTTTGTCCTTCAGTATGGAGGCGGTGGAAGAAGAGTGGGAATGTCCTGCCCACAGCTCTGCTCTCTGCACATTAAGTGGAGCTCGCTTGAGGACAGCAGAAATCCAGCAAGTTTCATGCACCTGCATTTCTGTGACCTTGAAATCAGAATACTGCTCAAAGCCCAGATGCTGACGAGAGGAGCCTACATCTCAAAGTGATGCTTCTGAATTGTGGAGACCACAGCTATTGCTTTGTACCTTATGCTTAACTAGATCTTGTCCAGATGATATTGAGAAACAGTACTTGTACCAGGGCAGGCAGGTCAGGGCTGGGGCTTTTTTTTTGCCTTATCTAATAAAACATTCTCTTTCAGCCTTCCTTTGGAGGGTTTTAGGCTGAGTCGTAGGAGAAAATAAAGAACCTGTACAAAGTAGAGCTCAAGCACAATCCATAAGAAGATTTGGGTTAAAATACACTTCATGAAAAAGATGATTTTAAGGGGATGAAGTGGAATTGGACTGGGATACTTGAATGTATTTTTCTTTGCCAGAATGATGCTGTATGATCTTGGGCTGGTATTTCTGTGTACATGTCTGTGTGTCTCTGCCTCATCTGTCAAATGATCAGAGCAGTAGTTCTGTGCTGTATGAGCTTTACGGAGCAAGGATTGCCACTTTCAAGACACGTAGCATGGAGTGCCCTGTCAGTGGAACCCCAATGGATAACTAGAGTAGATGTGAGGGTGTCAGTCCCTGGGAGGAAGAGACACCTTCTGCCCTACTCTGAGGGCCCAAATAGAGAAGAGGTGGCTTCACAGCAGTAGATCTTGAACAAGCAGACTCACTAGATAGAAACATGGTGAGAGTGGCAATGGCTGTAGACAGGCAAAACTAAGTATGAATGGTTTTGTTTCCCTTTGACAGGCTGGTACCGAGGATACACGCTCCGGAATAAGTCCAAGAAGGTATGAGCTCATTTTTCAGGAGCTGATTTTGATGTCACACCTTGCCAGACCCCATCCAGTGCTGGAATCAGCTGTGCTTCTGCTGAGGTTCTTGTCTTAATGTTGTGCAGGACTCCTGATCTCCGTGTCCTTTTCCTTAGTGATAAAAGAAATGTCCTTGAGCTAAATGTTTCAGAACCCTTAACTGGGGACTTCTCCACTGTAAGCATGCGCAAGGGAGCTTAAAGTAGCAAAATTGACTGTTACATATCTGCATACACTAGCTTACTGCTTTAACATTATGGTCTTGGACCTGTACCCATCCAGCATTAGCTCTGTGTAAAGCTAAGATTAGCGTTTTGATTTGACTTGGAAAATAGTCCCCAAAGTTACGCATGCATGGATCTCAGCCAAACTGTTTGAGGTTTGTGAAACCAGTCTGAAAAGTGCATGGAAATCTGGTTTCCCATAGGAATCCTGGCACCTCTCATGTGGTAGCATCCATCACAGCCTCCATTCTTCAGACGTAAAGGCAGTGACAAGAAAACAGAAATGGATTCCAGCGTTCCTAGAAGATTTCCTTTAAATAAAGGAAACTTGGAGCAGGTGAATGTCTCCAAATGGTAGAGGTTTCCTGGAGAGCCACAGGTCCAGGGCAGCTTGACAAATGACTCCAGCAATATTCAATAGCAAGGGCAGATGAGTACAACTGATAGTTCGCAAGAGTTCATAGGATTTCAGTCAGGAAGATGAGGATTGTTACAGTGAAACAGAGACTTTACTTCTCTGAGGTGCTTATATCAGATACCATGCTCAAGCTTGCAGCCTGATGCTCTTTGTGTGACCTAACACGTTTCTGTTAAACAATAAACATCAGTCACAATTCCTGTTCTGATTGTGCCCTTACCCCTTTTCCCTGCTTTCTGCTGAGCACATTTTTGTCAGGTTATATCCTAGGGTGCAGTTGATTTACTTGATTTCTGTATTTATTTTTAGGGCATTTTCCCAGAAACATATATCCATTTAAAAGAGGCCATTGTGAAGGACCGGGGGTAAGTTGGCACTTCAGAGATGTACTTTTTGGTAGCATTTAGAAACCAACAAACAAGCAACAACTTCAGTGGTGGTTGCAATGAATGCTACTGCTCTGTGTGCACAGGACCTGTGCAAGTGTAACTTCTTTTTGTCAGAGCATTGTACATACCAAGCCAGTCGTAGGTATAGGTGCAGGAGAATGCTATTTGCAAGCACGAGACTGCTCTGCTAGACAAGTTAGCAGTGAGGCAGGTCAATCAAGCTGCATTTAGCTCCTCTAAGGACTCCTGCAAGTCGTAACTTGGCTCCTGCTTGCAGCCAAGTAGCAAACAGAAGTGTGGATTCCTTCCTGTCTTGGAAAACACTTAAGGAAATGACTCCTCATTTGATTCTTAGAGCTGATTCTGTGATCATTATAGTGAGAGGAAAGCAGCAGTTGCAAAGGAAGAGACTTCAGAAAGTACTCTTTTTACTAACGGTGGCCAGGTTACTATTGCAAGTGATGATTCTCCCAAACCTTATTTCTATTGAGCATGTTTCTGGAATGGATCCATTGATTCTAACAAGACAAAGAAACTTAAAACATGTTTGCGTTAAAAATGGATAATGAATGTGCCTGTATGTGTTGGAGAACCAATTAAACAACTTCAGAATCTTGGCATCCTGTGAACTGTGTGAATATCCTCCTAAACTCCATTTATGTGGTTGCCAAAAAAGGATC
This sequence comes from Forpus xanthops, assembly GCA_032466535.1. Classification (NCBI taxonomy): domain Eukaryota; kingdom Metazoa; phylum Chordata; class Aves; order Psittaciformes; family Psittacidae; genus Forpus; species Forpus xanthops. The sequence goes on from JASSUY010034517.1 coordinate 74,736, forward strand.
TGGTACTACTGAGTTTTAATCTTGAGTGTAACACCTTTGTTTCTGTCTTCTTTTTTATCCAGACAACATGAAACAGTGATTCCAAGTGAATTGCCCCTTGGACAAGAGCTCACTTCCACCCTGAGGGAGTGGGCAGTTATCTGGCACAAGTTATATGTGGTAAGTTTTCTTTAGTGGCTGGTATTTTGTTGCATGACCCCAGATGAGATGAAGCTGGGCTTTTTGCAGGATGCTTGAAGACTTTGGAATAGAACGTTACGCAGAATTGTAGAACTATCAGTATTGATTTTTATTTGGTTTTTAATTGGTTTTTAGAGGCTAAAACCGTTCTGCTTTAATCCCTGTACTTGCAGAAGTGTGATGACACAGCACTGATGAAGCACTGATTGGCACAAGTCACACTCGTCATCATGTCAGGTGGTTGGGGCTCTTTGTGTGTCACAGCTGACTAGTAAAAGGTTCCTGCTTTGTTGTGTGTCTGTCCTGTTGAAGACAAGGTATATGATGGTTCTTTTAGCAGAACCTTTAACAAGTATGAACTCTGCTTTCCCAGGCATGTTGTAGGTACTTAACAGAATGGTTGATCCTCACCCCAGAGTGCCTACAGCTCAAATAAGCAAGATGGCCAAAGGATGGGAAAAGAATTAGGGCCATGTGTGGAGGGCAAAGTCACAATAACATATTTAGATCTCAGTAGGGCAGCAGAGATGCCTCTTGTCTCCTAAATCTATTCGATAGCCTGATCCTATGATAGTCACCTCATAGGAGTCAGAAGCCAAGGAAACACATAGAATGAGTGGTTTTGCTGAGGTAGGTGCATTCTTGGTCAAAGAAACACAACTGGAGTTCACAATGAATTGCCTTCTTTTGAAGGTGGTAATTAAAGCTTATTAAAGAGACTCAAACTTGATTTTGCTTGGGTTAGTGGTGTGTGTGCTCTGAGACTTCCATTCAGATGAGGGGATGGGTTTAAATTATCTGGAACCATTCAGTTTACCCAGAGCAAGCTTTCCTATTGAGAGCTTCATCAGGCCACAAGTAGATCCTGCATACCACGAAACCCCAAGAATTTATTCCCCCTCTTAATTTAATGAGAAGCTGTATGTGAGGGTATTACTGTGTGAAAAGAGGGGTTTGTGCTTGGCTTTTCTTTTTTCCTCGGTAACTTTAGCATCCTAGCCTCAGAATCTGTTTTTCTTAAGAGCAAAAACCGTTCATGTTCCTGTGCTTAACCAATAGAAGTCTTAAAATAACCACGGAAAATGTTGTGATTAGAGATGGATTTGAGTTTATTTTCTTTCCCCCTGCAGTATGTATATAAAGAAAAGAGGAATAAGGCAAAAGGAGGAAGGAGGTATTTGAGGAGAAGGAAACACGGCTGATTTTTTTCTCTTTGGCAGCATTTCAGTTCTTCATTTCACAACCCACTTCTAACACCAGTGGGTATTATCTCCACTGCAAAATAGATACAAAAATGGGTGAGATTTTTTAACTTCGTGTAGTTCATAGGAGCCAGGTAATATAAACAGCTGGGAGATAATTCAGCTTTAGCCAGCTGTCATAGTGAGGTCTGCTCTGTGTTTCCCTGAAAGCTAGCACCGTTGCCTTCCCTTTATCATTATTTTCATGCAAGTTAAGAACGTGTGTTCTTTCTTTGTTTGCTAAATATGTCTCTAACATCTTCCCCATAGGAAGCAAAAGACTCATCTTGGCCCAAATGAAAAGGAAGATGGCTATTTATAACTCCCTTTAGATGTGTGTTCTCAGGGGGCAAATTAGGAGTAGCTGATATCATTCATGTTCTTTGCAGAGAGCAGAATGGGGAAATAATTGAACTGAGCTTCTCTTTCTGGCTGTGTGGGAGCAGTTGGGGTTCATGGTTAATCATTAACAGCTTTGCTACAGAGAAGTGACAGTAGTCAGCTGCTGCCTGAGGCATTGGCCAATTCCTGCTGCCTGTTGGGTGAGATGTGAGAGTCAAGAACCTCTTGACTGTCATTTTGGAGCTGCATAACTATAAACATTAAAGTTTAATGTCCTTTGATTTGTGACACCTCCCTCTGAACATGAGCCGCACTTGGCACTCAGGGCAGGTCAGAATCATCCCGGTGGCTGGCTCACTGTGTGCTGGTAGAGGCTGGGTTCTCTTTTGAGTGATAAAAATGATTTAGCTGACACTTCTAAAGGCTTAGTTGCTTATCTTAAGTGCATACAAATATGGTAGGTTACCGCATAGCCATCCACATTTTAATTATGGCATCAGCCTTGGAGCCTGAAACTATGGGAAAGAGGTGATAGGTGTGACTGATTTCATTAGGTGGAACCAGTAAACAGCATGAGAAGCATTTCCATGAATTAAAGATGACAGCAGTTGGAATGGCAGGAGGAAACTCTTCACAAAGCAGGTTTTGATGTCCTGTTCAGTCAGTGCTTTCTAATTACAGATGTGCATTTATAGCACAAGATGGAAGTGTGGTGACTGATGACAGCAGCAAACAGGAGCAAGTACCTGGGTAGACTGGGGAGGTGGTGCCTGGGAATCCAGTCATGTGAACTTCTCGTTGCATTCATGGATCATCTCTGGCATGGTAGATGCTGAGCAGCTGCTGCTGGGGTAGTGCTTAAAAGCGTGGATGAGACAAGGCTGATTTCATTCAGTTCTGTACAAATGTATAAGGTGATATTCAGCCTTATACACTGACAGACACCAGCCAGAGAGATTACTGGGTTTCTACAGAGCTACTCTGATTCCCATGAAACTCTTATCTGCAGATCATGCATGGGCACAGTGATCCATGTGTGAGTTCCCAGCTGGTAGAGTATGAAGCTTGATGTATACAATGTGCATACTGTCTGGGAAGCTGTGTATCCCAGATACTGCTGCATTTACTGCTACTCCTGTTCTTAATGTAATGGATATTGGGGATGTGATGGGACAGGGTAAGAAAGCAGGCAGCCATGGAAAGGAAGGAAGAGCAGACATGAGAAGAACCCAGTGTGAGCTTCAGTGTTGGTCATCTGTGGTTAATGTTTATGTGTTGGTACCACCTTTAGACTTGTAAAAGCAAATTAAGTTTTTGCCTCAGAGTCTTACAGTCTAAGTGGGCAAAAAACCCTGGAAATAGTTATGAGAACTGATTTGCTGAATGTCACACGTTCTGAGAATGGCAAAGGTGGGGAGAAAGCCTTTATATGTGACGTTGGCATTCCTGTCTCTGTCTGCTGGAACACTGTTGCAGTCATTTAACATCATCTCTCCATCCTGTATATTGAGATCATCCATCAGAGCCAGAAATGTGCTTTTGTCTGTGACGTTTGTCTGAAATAATGACCTGAGGAAAAGGTGAAGACCCCAAATTTTGAGACACTTAAACCTTGGCAGTGCAAAGTTCTTGTTCCATGGCTCTCACCTCGTGGTGTTGTAAAGTGCTCAGATAGTTCTAGTTAAATACAACTTGTATGGCAGATTCAATTGAGCACTTCTCAGCAGGATCACTGAGCTCATTGTTTCAAAGTGTCCCTTTTTGTCCTGTAGACTAACAAGACAACCCAGTTCCGGCATGTCCAGCAAATGACGTACAGCCTGATAGAGTGGAGGTCACAGATACTGTCTGGAACCCTTCCCAAAGATGAGCTCGCTGAGCTCAAGAAGAAAGTCACTGCGAAGATTGACTATGGCAACAGGTAAACTCCAGGCTGGATCTTGAGGGGAGGGGAGAATCCAAATCCCAGTTAAGGATATAGATGGTTACTAATGGAAAATAATGGAAATGACCATGAGGCGAGCACTGAATCAAGTGTCCACTGGAAAGGGGGCAATTAGAGCTTCCACTTCCCATCACAATATAACTAGCCTGGCAGGTGGGCTTGCGGCAGTTGGTTCTTCATATGCCAGCAATCTCTTTGACTTGGCAGGAGACCTTGCCTGTCTTCATTTTGCATAACTGCTGGCGCATGATGGCATTTCCCATGGAGCACAGTTTGTGCCTGGCTGGCAGGAGCTGGGATTTGGATGCTGGCAATGAAGTAAACTCCTTTCTCAGCAGCTGAGTAATATCATTCTATAGGCCACCAAAACTCCACCTTTCATTAGTTTGGAGAGAACAGGGATTGTCTCCAGAGCTCATTTATCTGCCTGTCAGGCTTGATTCAGGTCAAGCAAGTCAATTAAGAAGAAAGCTTATGGTAAAGAATAATAATCAGCCATAATCTATAAGCTTGCTAGGTACACTTGGTGTTTTGTTAAAAAAACAAACCTTTAGGCAAGAACAAAGGAGATGTCACCTTAAAATAAAGTTACCTGATGAATTATTTTTCCCTGTAATGGGAAAAGAGGGAGAATAACTGTCTTGAGGCAGGGAAACCAGCAATGTGATTATTACGTAAATGGAGTTGGTTTGCACTGGTGCAGTCCGCAGTTGGAGCTATGGTTTGTGCTCTTTCAGTGACCTCTGCTGCTTAACATCCTGTCATTTCTTCCGTCGTCTGACTTGAATGCTATTCAGGATCCTAGGTTTGGACTTGGTTGTACGAGACGACAATGGGAACATCTTGGACCCAGACGAAACCAGCACAATCTCTCTCTTCAAGTCCCATGAAACTGCATCCAAGAGGATCGATGAAAGGATACAGGAAGAGAAGGTACATCTCTTGTCATTGGCTTTGTCTTCTTCAACTAAATGGTACCCACTGTATTTTTACATTCCTCTTAAGATTGTGCTACTTTGGCAGCAGAACTAAACTCTTCTGTTTGTTTTTAATGGAAGTGCTCTCCTTTGCAGTCCCTGCAGCAGAATTTGGACCTCAGAGGGCAGCCAGTATTCAACACGACACATACATACAGCCTGTATGTGAACTTCAAGAACTTTGTCTGCAATATTGGAGAAGATGCAGAGCTGTTAATGAGCCTCTATGATCCTGATCTCTCCAAATTCATCAGGTGAGGGGTTTCTGTAGATGCAGAAGTAATTTAGGCATCCCTGGGTCATTCTGAAGAAGCAAGTAAAGGTTAGAAAGGAAGATCCAGCAGATGCATTTTTCCAGTTCTGTTGGTTGCTGCCCCAGTGGAGATTTGGAAGGGGGTTATTTAATTTCAGATGAGATTTTGGAGAAGTCAAGGTTCTGAGCCCATGTACTTTTTAAACAGGGCATTTTGGGGATATTTAGTCAACATCCCAGGTTGTCTTTTTATATTCTTACTTACTCCGATGGTTGTCCCTAGTCTCGATACATTTGATTAATTGCTTCCAGTTGAACCATGTCTATGCATGATGCTTGCTGTTGAGTCAGTGCAAGTTCACACCTAAGAGTTGGGCATCTTTTATCAGTAGGGGAAGATATGAAGAACTTTATCACTGAAGCATGTATGTGTCAGGCACACTGTCTCCATCACTGGAGTTATCAGCTGTGGACATGAAGTCAGAGTTCTGTAGGGAGGTAACTGAGGATGCTCACTCACATCCTGCTTGCCTTCTGCTTTCATTGCAATGGTCACTTCAGAACCACTTTGAGATAGAAGATTTTTTTGGTGGAAATTTTTGATTACTCCCAAAAGGTCCAAATGCCTTTGAGCTTTTGTCAGGAAATTGGAATTTCAGGTGTTGGTTGATTTAACTTTCCTCCTTTATTTGCAGTGAAAATTACCTGGTTCGTTGGGGCAGTAATGGGATGCCTAAAGAAATTGAGAAACTGAATAACCTTCAAGCAGTCTTTACTGTAAGTTACTGTATTGCCACCCTGGGGATTCTTCCCCATGCTGTAGGCATCTGAGTTTTGGGTTCTTTACCTCTCCCCTCTTCCCATGGAGCAGGGACAGGGTCACAAGCAACGTTTTGGGTGTTTTCGTGGACACTTAAGATGTTATAGGTGACCTCAGAGAAATGCTGAAGCATTCTGGGGTTTTTATGTACATCAAAGCAGCAGTAAGGGTGTATTATTTTGCACAGTACTGTCAGTGAGTGTTGCTCACCCATGCGTTGCTGAAAATCCTATTAAGCACTTCTCTGTTGGAGCCTGACTGCAGCGAATGTCTAGGCTTGAGATCACAGTTGTTTGTTTTTCAGTCCATTGCTTTGCTGATCCATTTCTGTGCTGGAGTTTGTTACTTGCAACAAGATGTTAATGGAGGAATTGCACATAAATGGAGTAACTTCTGACAAGTAGCAGAGGTGGCACAATCTAACTGCCTGCTCATCAGGATGTAGTATTTTGGCGGTTGACATCATTTACTCTCCTTCCAGTATCGTGTTATCAGAGAGGAATGAGATGGTTAGAAATTGCTGTGTGAAATAGCCAGTGTTTTGTTGTTCTTTCCCCCGGGGCTCAAAGGGAACAGGTTTTACTTGTAAAAGCCCAATAGGTTTCTTTTTATATGTGTGTACAGCCTAACAAAACCCATTGTACTCCCTCTGTCTTCTTCCCTTCCATTGCTAAAGCAGGCTGATGCAAACTGGATTTTAAATGCTTTCTAGGATTTAAGCAGTTCTGACTTGATCAGACCGAAAATCAGCTTGGTGTGCCAGATTGTGAGGGTGGGACATATGGAGCTGAAAGATGGGAAGAAACATACCTGTGGACTCCGGAGGCCCTTTGGTGTGGCAGGTATGACACATTCCATCCGTGGAGAAAGGAGGATGGGACAATGGGCTCGCAACAGGGAAGTGTGTGCTGTGGGTCAGCAAAGCTTACTAACCTCTTAGTGTCAGCATCTCTGGCTTCCAAATGGAGATGCTGATACTGAGCTGGATGTAGTACCCCTTTGAGACCTTTTAATGAACATTGTATATGAAGATGAAATACCATTCCTGTTCTCTTCAGTCACTCCCTAGAATGATAACACACTGCCATCAGCACAGTAGACTTTTTCAGATACCTATCAAGGAGGGATTTGCTCCTCAGAACTAATAGGATAAAGCTGGAGGTGTTAAAAGGAGCCGTGGTGAATGAGACATCCAATTTCTGTTCAATTCCTCTGATATTTGGTGAAGAGACCTGCTTGACATTTGCGGTGGGAAACAAATTCAATACAACCAGCATTTGAAATCTAAGTGTCATTTCATTGCCATGAAATGCCAGAGTCCCACCTGGTTTTTATCAGAGAGTATATTCACATTCACTGCCATAGGCTGACTTACACATCAGTGGAAAAGTGCCTTTTAAATAGTTGAAATGAGAATGATGCTGTCATGAGTGGCATTGGCTCAGAATAAGCAATTCTTGTTACCAGGCTCATAGCAGAAAGTTTTCTCTGTATTCTTTAGCAACTTGGCAAACCTGTGTGATGAGCTTGTGTCATTGCAGTGATGGACATAACTGATATCATACATGGGAAGGTGGATGACGAGGAAAAGCAGCATTTTATTCCATTTCAGCAGTAAGTACTGGACTTCAGAGTTCATCCCGTATTTGGCTTATTTAAAGCAGTTGTCCTTTGGAGAAGGACAAATTTGTATGGGAGTCTGGCACTGTACCAAAGTCTCTACAAATAGATTAGCTTACAGCAGTAGTCAGCTCTTTGAAGGAAAAGATTTTTGTGAGTCCTGTGAAGCCTTTGTTCCCCCCCTTGGTTTGCATGTCTGCATGGTAGGAGAAATTGCTTAGGGAGTTGTGGCAATGCAGCTGAAATTGCTAGGTACCCTTATCATCTGAGGTAAGAAAGAAGAGCACAAAGGAATGTTGTGGGCTCTGAGGGATGAGACCTTCAAAACTATCGGGTTGAGAAGTAAGATTTCTAGAAACACTCGAACTTAGAGCTCGAGTATGTGCTGAGCTGCTCCTGTGTGAGGCCCGCAGCTGGATTTGCCCTCACAGGTCTGCAAGGTCTGTGGATAGAAAACAAGAGTGGTGGAACTGGCTGGGTCTGTGCTTGTCCTGAAGGCTGCTATAGACAAATGTAGTCACCAAGTCTATAGGTCAGTGTTACTTCTCCTAAGCCTGAGCTAGCACTGTGGTGCATTTCCTAGTTTGAGAGTTTAAATGTGTTTCATTGGGTTTGTGCAGGTGAAGAAGTAAAAAAATCCCATGGAACCCTTTAAAAAGAAGTTTCTTTGGAAGTCAGCCAGTGTTGGCCAGCCCTTTCCTTGCAGAGCACGTGTTCACTGTTAGCCTCTCTGCTTCCTGGTCCCTCTTGTTGTTCTAGGATTGCCATGGAAACATACATCAGGCAGCGACAGCTCATCATGTCCCCACTGATAACTTCTCATGTGATTGGAGAAAATGAGCCCCTCACTTCTGTCTTCAACAAAGTCATTGCTGCAAAGGAAGTGAATCACAAAGGGCAAGGTATAGCAGTTGAGTGAGAAGCTAATGTAAAAACCTGGTGCAGGGAAGATTCCCCTGGCAAACAGGGCAAAAGAAATGGCTTGTGAAAGTCCAGAACTCAGGAGTTTGCTCCCTTCCCTGAGCCAAATGGATGTATTTGTAATGCTTGTGAGGGGTCTGGAACTAGATGATCTTAAGGTCCTTTCCAACCCTAACTACTCTATGATTCTATGATCTGTTCTGGCTTGTGTGAAAAGAGCTTCTCCTGCTGATGATTTATTTACTACTAATGCAGTACTACTTTTTATATGGACAGAAGACGGTTTTAAGTGAACATGGCTCTGGATTTAAGCTGCCTTATTCAGGATTCTTCTGCTCTTTACTTGTGTGTCTGGATTTCACTCAAATACACTGTCAGGTTCAGCTCAGAAAGTACGAATTTTATGTCAGAGGATCTGCTTGCGCAGTAAGGTCTTACTCTAGGAGCTAGAGAAGTGGGCAAGTGAGAACCAGCTCGGGATATTTAAGGCATTCTTGCATGCAGATCACATGAAGCAGGTTTTCTGTTAAGCATAAGCTCAGATGTCATGTTTTCATACTCTTTCAGTAAACAAGCAGTTCCTTTCTTGTCTTAGGTCTTTGGGTCTCCCTGAAGCTGCTTCCTGGCGATCTAGCACAGGTTCAAAAGGACTTTTCCCACCTTGTAGACAGATCAACTGCTGTGGCTCGCAAAATGGGATTCCCTGAGATAATCCTTCCTGGTAGGTCCCATGTGCCTCTCCCCTGCCGTGGGCTGAAGGAGGCATTTTTTGCTATGAACAGACTTATTTTAAAGCTGTCTGCAAAGTTGTGTTCATTTTGCTTTGGACATCCAGCTGATCTTTTGTTGCTATCAGAGAAGTGAAACATCAGCTTCCTTTTTATATTGAAAACTGATAGTGTGTACACTTTGGGGAAGCAAACCTCTCTTTGGTCAGAGAGACATTTTTGTTGCATATAGGTTTGACCCTGCTTTATTTAACCCATTCAGAGTGGATTTAGTCCTATACAGCTCAGTACATTGAAAAGAAGTTATGTAGACAGAGGTTTATTAAAGGGAGAATGGTTCATTTTAAAAGCTTTTGTAAAACTTGAGATGAAGATGAAATGATGTGATGTTGGGAATGGTTAAAGGCTCAGTAAAGGCTGAGAAGAAGGTAATGTTAAATGTCAATCCATAAAGCTGTATGAGAAAACCCAACTCATTAAGGGCTATGAATTTTAGGTGATGTTCGAAACGATATCTATGTCACCCTGATACAAGGGGAGTTTGACAAAGGGAAGAAGAAGACTCCCAAGAATGTAGAAGTCACCATGTCTGTGCATGATGAAGATGGAAATCTCCAAGAGGTAGGAGGAGGTTACAAAGCTGCTATCTTTGCTAGGTGATAGTTCCAGTCCGTAGGATCTTAAGTACTGCATGTAAAAGCTGTGTGATAATGAACAGGAAAGATTATAGAGGATCTCGGTGGCCCAATTTGAATACTTGCTTTGGTATTGATTTGGGGTTCTTATAATCACTGAGATGTAAGCAGATCTTTAAAGATTCTGTTGAAGTTTCAAAGAGTTGACATGCATTGAGCTCTCTTGACCAGAAAACAGAAACTTGAGTTAACTGTGGCAGTTATATGTACTGAAAGTTTCAGACCCAGCATACTTCTTGCCTTCACTCAAGATCTTACCTCTTCTTCCCTCCCGTCCTTGTCTTTTTGTCCAAAGAAAGCTATCCATCCTGGGGCTGGTTACGAAGGTGTCTCCGAATACAAGTCTGTTGTTTATTATCAAGTCAAGCAACCTTGCTGGTATGAAACTGTGAAGGTAGGAGTGTGGAATTTACAGTCTTGCTTGCTTTGTGTTGAAAGGGAACTAGTTTAAAACCAGGAGCTGTGTCAGTAACAGAATGTCCTGTAAATTGGCTGGAGATAAGAGAATGCTGGTGCTGCATTTTTCCCTGTGTTGTCATGTGCAGGTGTCCATTGCAATAGAAGAAGTCAGTCGTTGCCATTTAAGATTCACTTTCCGTCATCGGTCGTCACAGGAATGTAAGTACCCAGAGATCTGCAGGAGTCCTGTTCTCTTTCTACTCTCACTAAGGTTTTCTGAGTATCCACCAAAGGTGTAGCACTTGCATTTCTACCTATTTCCAGTGTTGTGCATTTTCCTGCAAGCAGCCTTTAAAGAAGGTTTGGTGCTGGTTTTGTTCTAAACCTGAAATGAGATGGGGAGGAGCATATTAGCCCCCTTGAAAGCCAGTTGTCAGTGTTCATTGCTGCTTTGGCTTCTGGGTGTATGGTGTTGGTTTTAATTGATATAAAAATTGAGTGCAAGTCTGATGGGCTTCTAATGATCTTCCTATAGAAGGATTTCTCATTGGAGTGATGGAAGGCAATGGGAAAGTTAAAGCCCTGGCACAAGATCAGCAGTGTAAGGCAGATGTGTGATGCTGTTAAAGAAGCTGCATGTAGTTAGCTGCATTATGACTAGTATGGGCATAAATAAGACAATTCCTAATAAAGGTTTTTCCTTCTGTTTGCAGCTAGGGATAAGTCTGAGAGAGCTTTTGGCATGGGCTTTGTGAAGTTGATGAATGCAGATGGAACAACACTGCAAGATGGCAAACACAATTTGATTGTTTATAAGGTAGTTTGGGCATTTGCAGTCTTCACTTCTGTTTAGCTAATCAGAACAACCCTCTTGGCTGACTTTTCTCCTAGCAATGTAGATATCAGCATTACAGAGATCTTAAATAACTTTTCTAGGATAATAGGGTGGTAGATAAATAGATATTCACCTCGACAGTGTGTGGCGAACAGGCAGGTGAAAGCCTGCTTTGGAAGATCAGTGTGTGACGAGAAGAGAGACCTGGTGCCTTGAATCACAATAAGAGGAAAAGGTTAATTCATTGCAATAGAAAGTGGGGGGAGCAGGAGCGCTCCTAAACTTTGTGCCTCAGCTCTGAAAAGAGCGGAGTTCATTGGCAATATGGGCAGTTTCTGTTCCCTAATGTTAGGGGCCTTGATAATATGAGTTAACAACAGCCAGGAAAAGGTGTTTAAAACCCTCTCTGGCCATCTTGAAGTGTGTCTGCAGATGAGAACTGCAGGAGTTCAGATGAGGTGTGCGTAGTGTGAGATAACCCTTGTCTTTGCTGTGTTAAACCAACAGGGTGATAACAAGAAGATGGAAGATGCTAAATTCTACTTAACTCTTCCTTGTACCAAAACGGAGATGGAGGAGAAGGACACCCCCTCAGGGAAGAATCTGCACCATCTAACCAACTTCACACCCACTAAAGATAGTACAAAAGACAGCTTCCAGATTGCCACTTTGATCTGCTCCACCAAACTGACCCAGAATGGTAGGTCTTGCATGGGCAGCTGAGCTGTATCGTATTTGAAATAAAGAGGGTGCTTTCTTTAGGCAGTTAACTTCAATGTTGCTGTTCCGTGTGCCAGTGGAATCATGTTGCCAGTACAAGCTGATGTTACTCAGCCACTAGAAACCATGTCTGCATCTTGATGTCATTTATACAGGAGGTTTGAATTTTAACTGTAAGAGCCACCTCCAGGAGGTTGCTGTAAGGTAAACACAAGCACTACTGAGAGAGTCACACACCAGTAAAATTCCTTGCTTGAAATACCTTCTCTTGAGTGCATGAGAAGCCTGCAGAATTGTCCACCAAATCCCTTGGTTATCAAATTACACCAAGGTTTCCTTTTCTAGCAAAACTCAACTTTCTTGCCAAGACAAAAGAGCCATCTCAAGGTAATATTCTGTACATCAGTGTGACTTTTCCTTACAAGCTGGTTCTAAAAATAACCTCTAGTCCTTGTTGTGTATTGTGCAGCCATGAAGTCAGCTGTGATGGTGTAATCTATGTCTAATTGCTGATGTTCTGTCTTGCTAGTTGACCTGCTGGGTTTGTTGAACTGGCGTTCTAACTCCCAGAACATAGCTCACAACCTAAGGAAGCTAATGGAAGTGGAAGGAGGAGAAATTGTAAAGGTATGCAGAGAGATGTGAGTCTCCTTGTTATGCACACACTTAGCTATGTGCTTGATGTGGACCTTAAAGGGTTGTAATTGTGCTGTATCCAAAAGCTCTCTGTATAGGCTTTTGAGAACCCTTCTAGCAGCTGAGCAATAGAGCAGAAGTTATGCTTTGCCCCAAGAGTTCTCATGAGTGGAATCACACAAGTTAAATGTTACCAGGATCAGGGTGATAGTGGTGACTTTATTTTCCCATGTATCCTGGACAACTAAAGTAAGTGTTGTGTCATTGCAGACCAGTCTTTATGTACAGTGTCATGCCTTAGTACAGTGTAATGTGGTTGATGTGGCCCAGTGCAAGCCTAAACTATGGGAAAGAATTGTGTGCAGTAGGTCTCTTGCTAGGTAAAAAGAGAGTGGAACAGAAAAGTGGGGCTACTCAAAGCTGGTAGGAAAAGGATCCTGCTTGCTATAGTGAGCCGGAATAGTGTGATGACCATGACAAGGATGTGAATGAACCCAGGACTAGGATCCCTTTTTCAGTCTTCATTCATGGGCAGCTTTTACAGATCAGCTGGGCTAGGCTGGAAGGGGGAATATGATCCAAAAGAGTAGGCTCTTGAACAGGATTCCTATTGTCTTTTCCCACCCTTTTACTACTCTTTTCCCCTCAAGTTTTTGCAAGACACCCTCGATGCCCTTTTCAACATCATGATGGAAATGTCAGAGAATGAGACCTATGACTTCCTCGTGTTTGATGCACTGGTGAGTGAGTCTTTTGTGCATTTGGAGTACTTGGTTTTCAGCCATGTTTTCAGGCTGTTCCTGGTACTTCCTTCAGATGAGTGGCAATTTGCTTCAAGAAATCAATTCTATTTAAACATTTCTTAAGGCATCTTAAGGACTTAGATGTGCAATGAGCTTTTTAGTAACCACAGTGAAAACAGGATTAAATGTTTACATAATTTATAGTAATTTCTTCAGATAACTTCTAAGTTGTCTGCATTAAGGCAGTTTACAGCAGAGAAGAGCCTATTATCGATCTGAAGTCCTAAATGAAATGTTCAGGTTCATGATGGTGGAGGATTTATGGCTGTGGTTGGAACCTCTACACCCTAAATCCTAACCCAGGATTTAGGCAGTAAGGATGACTGCTCCTGTGAGCCTTGAGAGAAGGATTGTAATGACTGAGTAAAAGTCTTCACAGGGATTTTTCTATGTCTTTGGAGAGGCTGTGTACTGTGTGTGTGAAAGGCACCAGCTTTGGTGTTCAGTAGCAGAGCTACTTCATGCTCATCAACAAACAGGTACTTGACAGTTCAGGAAGAAAGATGATGTTAGATGTATCCAACTGACATTGGTCAGAGGAGCAAATACAAGGGGACAGAATGTCCTGGCTCTAATGCGTGTCATTGTAGTAACAGGACTGTTTGCTGGGATCATCAAAATCTCAAGATCTAGCTTGCAAAGTACCATTTCTTAGTTTGAGAACCAGCCTTCAGCAGCTGTGTGCATGGTAGCTATGACAGTGTTACCTAGGTTGTGAGTAGTGCTGCTTCCTGTATCACTGCTGTGGCTTTGAGAAGTAGCTCCCTTTATATAAAGAATGTTTATATACAGAATATAAATAACACTGTCTGAAGCATTAGTGCTTTTAGGAAAACAAACAAAACCCATGAGCCAGCAAAGTGAATGACATGCAACAAGAACCTGAGTTCTGTTTGAGTGAGTTAGAGGTTGTGGCTCTGTACATCTGTTTCCTTTTGCATTTTTGGCAGGTATTTATTATTTCTTTGATTGGAGACATCAAGTTCCAGCATTTCAACCCTGTACTTGAAACTTATATTTACAAGCACTTCAGTGCAACCCTGGCATATGTGTAAGTATGGGTAACCACAAGCCCGCAGATGGTTTGTGTAAACTGCGCTGATGTGATGAAGGCAGTATTGACCAGACAAGAGTGTTCCAAGCTCTTCTCTGCTTTCAGGAGAGAAAGAAACTCTGTAATTCCTCTTTTTACCCTGTAAGAAGTTTCTGGTGTAGGATTCCTTTGTCCTGAAACACAGCTATTGTGGAAGATCCCGTCCCAAACTCTGATTCAGACTTTCTTTTGACCCGTAGTCCTCTGTGTCTGTGATGTAAAAACATCTTCATGTTCTTGATTTCCTATAGGAACAAGTTTAGTGCAGTCAATTTGCATACATCTCTCCCTTACAACTTTCGAGTGCTTTGGTCTAGTATTGCTGCTACAAGGTCTGGCATCCCATGAAACCAAAGAGTTTGGAAGGAAATAGGCTGTGAAGAGGAACCCTTGTCTGCTGTTGATTTATTAGGCTGTGGTTCCTCTCTGGAATAAGGAAGCACACTTCCGTAGAAACCTAACTGTGTCTATATTGGTTCTCCTTTCATTTCCAAAGGAAACTCACCAAAGTCCTGAACTGCTATGTGGGAAATGCTGATGACTCCAGCAAGACGGAATTGCTGTTTGCTGCTCTGAAAGCCTTGAAGTACCTGTTCCGATTCATTGTTCAGTCCCGAATATTGTACCTGAGGTGAGACCAAGGTCATTGCCCTCCTTATGTCAGTGGAACTGCTTCCAGTCAGCACCATTGGAGGGGATATTCTTCAGCATGTCATCTGTCCTTGAATTAAGAGTATCTTTCTGCCCTTTGTGGCTGAAGAAAGTAAGTTGAATAGAAATCAAAATGCCGAATCTGAAGAGGAGAATCCTTCTGATAGCATTTTGGTAGTGCTGAGAAGGAGCCCATTCTGTATTGAATAATCGAAGCACAGAGTGAATTCTTCATTTTAAGAAACTTTGAGAAACAAATGCCCCACAGTTACTTGAGAGGTGGTGGTGATACCATGTCCAAGCAGGGCATGGTCAATGACAGTGGGTTTGCTGTAGCCTCAAAACATGTTTTCAGAGATTTACAGTGAACGTTTGGAATCCTTTGCTCATGTTCGTTTTGGCTCTTTTCTTTTGTAGAGAATGAGCCGCTTGATTCTTGGAACCCAAGCAGAATGTGGTGCAATGACAGTTTGAAAAGTGCAGTGTTCCCTTAGAATAGATATCAGCAGGAAATCACCGCAGAATCCCTAATGCTATTTTTGCACTCATGTCTGTAGAAGGAGACTGTATTAAGGTTTTGTTCCAGAGGATAAAATCATATTTCAGCTACTATGACACCATTCCCCTCAATTTATGTGTGTAACTAGCCCTTGCTGGTCTTTGCAGGTTTTATGGGAAAAGTGAAGCTGGGGATGAATTTAATGATGCAATACGCAAGCTCTTCCTGTCCTTCAATGTCCTCATGGACCGGCCTTTAGAGGAGGCTGTCAAGATTAAGGTATGCATGATGTGCAGGGCCAGGGAAGAGCTTTTATTAACACATACAGGTGGGGGAGCAGGGCCAGAAGAAGTGACAAGCTTTTTGAGGCACATGAAGCCCATTCAGATGAGTTACACCCCACCTCTGACTGTCCGTTTTAATAAGCTGTATGTGGCAGGTGAGGAATATTTAAGCTCCAAAGTTTATCAAATAAAGATGAGAGCCATGGCTTTTCTGGAAGCCCTTCAGCACCTGCTAGGGTGAAAGCTAGCAGCCAGTGAAGATGTCATCTACTGCAGTGTGTGAGACCCTTCAACCAGTAACACCAAGCTTAAGGGTGATGGAGATAGAAATGTGAAACAAGTGCAAAAATCAATGATGCTGGGAATGAAAGTAATGAAAAAGAAAATGGTTCCTGAATTTATTTTAGATTTTATCCTTGTTCATCTGGTGTCAACTGGATTGTGAGCCTTCTGTCTGTGCTCTGAGGAGCAGAGCAGCCGTGCAATGAGGCTGCTAAATTGCTAAAGGCAATGAGGCCGTTAGATTGCGTTATTTCAGTTCTTGTAGCCAACATGCTTTTCTCTGTTTGAAGGGAAGATTGATTCTAAACTTTTAATAAGCACTTGGGTAATTTAAAGCCCAGCTTTGATTCTCAGGCAGTCAGAGTATCTGGCAGCAGCCATAGAACAGAGACCTTTCGTTGCTGTTGCACCTAGTTGTTGGGTGCTACACTTACGGAAGCCATACTACTAGCTACATAACTTGTAAGTACACAGAACACTCAGTTTTGAGTAGTGTTTTTCGTATCAGGGTGTAGGGAGCTTAATCCCTGGGACTGCAGGATGACTGTAGAAACAAAAGAGCTTGGCTTCAGTTCCTTCCTCTTTCACCTTTTCCGCCCTGCGCTGCAGATGTCTGATTGCTGGAGGCTCTTTGGATGTATAAATTTGATCTTAAGCCAGTTCTCTACAGGTGTCCCCATATTTGCTCTTGCCAAAGGCTGGATTTGCCATGTGAACTATGGGCACTGTTGTTGAGACTTTACACCCTTTTAGAATGACCTAACTCATCTAACTCAGCTTCCATGTGTGTTTTATGTCCTTGTTTTTTCTTCTTGCAGGGTGCAGCTTTAAAGTATTTGCCAAGCATCATAAATGATGTCAAACTAGTATTTGACCCTGTTGAGCTCAGGTAATTTTGTTTGTCCTCTAAACACTGCTTGTCAGAAAGAACGTTGGAAACTTTCCTAAGAGCAGCCACTTGGGTTGTGACATGATGATGCACATACTCTGTGTGAATTTGAGAAAGCACTTGCAGGGCTTTAATGGAAGTCACTTTAGTTCAGAGGAATGTGTGCATCTCTTTGACACTCTGAGATTGAACTGGAAACCCCAATTTGAGAGCTGAGGAGTGATAGGTTGAAATGTGCAAGCTTTATTCTTAATGAGTCCTGAGGTAAACCGAAATGTATGGGAAAGGCAAAGCCTTGGTGAGGAAAACAAAAGTTGTATTTGTTGAGGAAATAGAAAACAGTGTGGATTTCTGTTCTTTGGTGCTCAATAGCTTTGCCCAGAACCTTCAAGCCATGCCTCCGTGTTCTGACACAAATAATTTGCTCCTAAACAGTAGACAGGCAGCAAACGTCCATGGAATTTAATTTAATGGAATCTCAGATTGAAATGAGTCATTGCTCTTGATGAAAGGGGCATCTGGAAGGATGTGCTTTTGCTGTTGTATATAGCAGTGTGGCAAGTTTCTGCAGTGGTCTGCTGAAGCTCTGCACAATTCTGCTTTCATTTTGCATGAAAATGAGGAAGATTATCTTCTGCTGGCACTGGAGGGCAGATGGTATCACCTGTTGGTTAGCTTTTGTGATATGTCTAATGTGTCTTGGGGTGCAAGCTTCATTTTCAGAGGTTTAAACCTGCAAAAGGTTGGGTTCCATGGTAATACATCCAAAGCCCACTTGGCAGGTAGCATGTCCACACAGTGATAAAACTGCTTGACATGCCGAGGTGCAGGGCAGCACAAGTGTAGGATGGAAGCACCTTGGTGAGAACACTAACCATCTGCTTGCTTTGTGGTTTGCACACTAGTGTCCTCTTCAGCAAGTTTATCCAGAGTATTCCTGACAACCAGTTAGTTCGACAGAAGCTGAACTGCATGACCAAGATAGTCGAGAGTGATCTGTTCAAACAGGCTGGTAAGTAGCAAATCAGAGTATCTGGATTCTGCGTGGGGCCATGCACCCATCAAAACAAAAGTGCCTTTCAGGTTCCCGTGTCCTTTATATCAGTCATCAGCAGTAGTCTACTGTTAAATCCACCTTTAGACGTGCTCCTTTCCATGGAACTACCAAATCCTTTTTTGCTGTTCAGTCTTTACATAATGCCTAATACTATGTGATCCTAATGCAGCCTCTTGATTTAGAAGGAGGCAGGAGGCCTGGGTGTGCTGTTTGATTATATGATTAGAGGTTTTATATGACTGTCTGTTAGTGGTAACTTAGGCAGATTTAAGCATGTTTTGGTGTTCAAGATAAAGTCGTGAGCAGAAAGCTACCGTGTGGGACCCAAGTATGCTGAGACCAACAAGATGTGGTGCTTTGTTTCATGTTTCAGAATGCAGAGATGCTCTTCTGCCACTCCTAATAGATCAGCTAAGTGGCCAGTTGGATGACAACTCGAACAAGCCTGACCATGAGGCCTGCTCACAGCTACTTAGCAATGTTCTTGAAGTCCTGGATCGGAAAGATGTGGTGAGCATCCACTGTCAAGGGTGAAGATGAAGGTTGAGTACTCTTTTGAGAAGTTATGGCAAAGAAGTGTTCTCAGCTTATGCTTTGAAGAGTTACCAAGTTTTCTCAAGAATCCTAAGGAACTGCCAAATTGCTAATGTTTGCCAAAATTGGGTTGCATTGCTATAGAGGTTTTTGAATCTCTTTGCATATAAAGTAGCTGTGTCTGGGAAGGAGCCTTGAAAGTTGAATTAATGGGTATCGTACAGTACAAAAAGCAATTACTTTCCTTTCTAAGAACCAAAATGTTATTCTTGCGTGTTTTGGTGGCTTGTTGACTTATTTGGAGGAAGCTGCAAAAATGTTTGGATTTAGCAATGAAATAGGGACAAGGACCATTATTCAGTCAGGGGAAGGCAGTTCACCTCACATAAATCACAGAAATTGATTCCAAGTTGCTGTGAAATAATAGTTTGAACTGAAGAGGAAACAAAGCCAAAGCAAAGCACCAGCTTTGGTTTAGCTCTGCCAGGATGAACTAATGAAGCTGCAAGCTCTCCACCAAGTATATACCTACAGTATTCAAATTGATTGCTTCTGTGGTCTCAGATCTCCTTTTATGCATCCTCCAATAACAGTTAACCACTGTCAGGGCAGCACAGAAGAGTGTACATTAAGAATTGTCTCAGCTTTTCCTCACTGACTATCCACAGGGGCCCACTGCTGTCCACATCCAGCTGATTATGGAACGCCTGCTGAGGAGAATAAACCGCACAGTGATTGGAATGAGCAGACAGTCTCCACACATAGTGAGAGCCTTTTACTTGCTTCACTTATTACTTCACCATTTGTTGTAGTGGAATTTATTCTCCTGGGAGATCTCAGCATGTAGCAGTGGTTTATGAAATCATCTTTCCATTTCCTGCAGGGCTTCTGTGCCACTAAAACATGGCTTTTGGTGGTTTTCTGAGACCAGGTATTAGGATATACATTGTCCTACTCCAGCAGCAGATTGAAGTGAGTCACAGTCAGCTGTGATTTCAAGTTCATTTGGGCCCTTGTGCACAAAGTATTTGGTTTCGGTGCAGTTTCTAATACATAAGGAGTCACTGCTGAAAAAAAATACTGTTTTGTCACCTTGGCTGAATAGGGTTAAATGAAGCATCTCTAAGGGGCCTTTCTGACCACTGTGTGGCATCTTAGAACATGTAAACAAGTTGGTATGTTTTAATTTGGCCTGTGCTTCATCTACAGAAAGATAGAACAATCAAGACCTGAGCATACATAACTATGTTTTGTTTTTAATAACTCTAAGGTCAAGTTAATGCTATTCCCAATGTCAGCTCTGAGAATTACAGTTGGACATAGTAAATCTGAAAATCATATAGTCATTTAGGTTGGAAAAGGCCCTTAAGATACAATGAAGTGGTTCGTGCAGGAAAATAATCAAATGTTCTGTTTTTCCTCTTCCAGGGTATTTTTGTGGCCTGCATGACAGCCATCCTGAGGCAGATGGATGACTTCCATTACAGCCATTACATCAATACCTTCAAAACCAGGCAGGACATTATTGTAAGTTACCCTGGCTGGGGAATTAGCTCAGTCCATAAAGCATTACACTCTGTCTCTGAAAGGTCATTTCAAGTTATCGTGCTCAGTTTGGAGTGATTATGCTGAATTCATCAGCAGTGACTTACGGGCACCTAGTGCCTCAGCCACGGGGGGTGCATTGACATCACCCTCCTGGGTATACACAGTGGATGCTGCTGACTCAGTACAGCCTGAGAACAGCATTTGTAGCATTGAGTAAAAGCATCTTTAATGACTATTTAAGTCTGTGCAAGTAAAAAGTTAGGAACCAGAAAAGTGAATGAAGATGAAGAGAAAAAGCATTTCCCCCTTTCTTGCTCTCACTGTATCTCTTTGTGGTCCTCTTTATCCAATTCTTTCTGCTCCTCTAGCTTTTGATTAAATGCTTTACTCTTGCTTTAGTGGGCAGCAATGCAAATAGTTCCCTTTGTGTTGAAAACTGTCCAATTCACGTCCCCAAAGACTTTCAGTATGACACCAGGTGAGACATTCAGTTTTTGTGTTTCTGGACGCCCTTACAATTGACAGCTATGTCCAGATTTTCCTGCAGACTGCCCAGAACAAGAACTAAACCCAGCATTTATGCAAGTCTCTGAAGCATGACGCAGCAACTGTTCCGGCTTCTTTGTCCCCTAACTCCTTGTTGTGCAGCTTAGTAGTGCTTGCTTATTGAAATACTGGCTGAGGAAGAGCCTGGAGTTGTGTTCCTCCTGTAAAAGCCAGATCAAAACCCACCAGAAACTGTTCGTCATTCATTTTGGATGGCAAGGTGATCTCTGTTTCCCTGTACAGTTGGAATTGCGATCTGTTGGGCAACATAGCCACCTACAGGACACACATTTTATCACTTCTGCATCTAAAAGGCCACTCCGCTACATTGTCTGGAGACATTCATCATCCAGTTTTAGACTTGCTTGTTCTGTTACCCAAGGAATTTTTGGGAAGGAAGAGCAGACAAAACCAAGTTGCTTTAGGAATTCTGTTAGTGTTCCTCAAGAAAATGGGTGAGGTTTTCAGTGGGGTTCTGTAGAAACACTGTATCTGAGGATGAAGGGTGCTAGGAAGTCAAATCCTTTGTAGATTTTGATAAAGCTGGATTCAAGGCAGAATCAAAACAAATTATGCATTGATTTGGCCTCAGTTCAGAGCTTTTCCTTCCCCTGAAGAGGAGTTTCAGGTAGGAGACCGTCGTAACTGAAATCCAGTGTAAGGTTAGAAGAGTGCTTCCTGGAATGTGAAATCCTTACATCTTCTGAAGCAAGCCCGTGTTTGTGGGGTGCAGTAGTTGTTAACACCAGTAGAACGTTGCGTTTGGCTTTGCTGCAGTAACTGGGTTTATTTTTGTTGTTGCTGGTCTGAGTTTGCTCTGGTATTTTCAGCCCTGCCAGAGCATCATTACTTGGTTGGTTTAACACTGTTAGAAGTTAATTCATGTCTTCAAGGTGCCCCGTATCTGGTCCAGACCTTTCCATCAAGTTCTGATTTAATAATGCCTAAAGGATTTTAGTGAGGCAGCACCAAATGCCCATCTCTCTCTCTACATTGATGTCACTTGCCATTCTCTAGAGAAAGCTTTTCAGCTCAACAGATGGATTGATGGATTGATTTTCCTGATGATATTTGCAAGGTAGTGATGTCTCGTGACCTTCTTTGTGGCCCTCTCATTTTTGAATGCTTATGTCTTTGTGGGGAACAGAATCCATTTGTATGCTCATAGGTACCATTTATATCTACAGAAACCACAATATAGAGATCAATACTATGGGTATTATCTTCTTTTGCTTATCTCTCTTCTTTTTCCTTTGTTTGGAGCAGTTCAGTGTTTGCACAACAAGCTTTTCCTCCAATAATGTTCTAAACTATGTGTTTGACAGCATATTCTCTTCCTTGTTCAAGTGATCCTTCTTAAACCAGACCAGAAAAGGCTTAACTAATTTAGAAGGGAAAATGCATTATAATTTCCATCTTTGTGGAAGATACTGCATAGGTCTGTCGTACTGTCATCATTCAGCCATTTGGAAACAAGTCCTTGAATGTTGATTTTGCTTTTTAATCCAACTTGTGCACCAGAACTCCCTACAACACAGCTTAATGCAAAACAGCAAGGTCAGATTTCATCAACGTGTTCTGTGGAATTATTCTTCCTTCTGTAATTGAATGGAGGAGATGTCAGAAATAATTCAGTTATTGGAATATACCCACCCAATAAGAGACCCTTCGTAGGAGGTACAGTGCATTGATTGCTAATCAATGCAGTTGTTCATCAGTGCAATTAAAACGTCTGCATTTCCCTATATTTTCCTGTGGATAAACGATTACCATGTTCAACTTGATGGCTGTGGGTTTTATTTTTCCAATAGGACTTCCTGATGGAAACGTTCATTATGTTTAAGGATCTGATTGGAAAAAATGTCTATGCGCCTGACTGGATGGTCATGAACATGATGCAGAGCAGGTACCGAGTTGCTGCTATTCTAAGTGTTGTTACTGCTTTGGAACCTTTCTGCTTCTGAATGGAGGGGGACTGACCCGAGCAGGCTTGTCACAAAGCCTTATTCTCTTTTGCACTTTCAGGGTGATTTAAATTAGATTTCAGTAAATTGCAGTGCTTGCACTGCCATTTCTGTTGCTGGAACTGGAAATCTTTCTTCTCCTGCCCAAAGGCACACAATGAAAACCATAGAATCATAGAGCAGTCTTTGAGCCAGTCGCTTATCTGCTGAACAGCACAACGTAAACCAGAGAAGCCCTTTGAGTTTCAATTCTAAGGGAGTCACATGGGAAACATAAAGCTGGAGTTGGGTATGAGTGGTCTAGGGTTTAGTGTGCTGACCTGTGAACTTGAGCTACTCAGCTTCTCTTCTGTCCTCTGCTGTGGGCTTTGTTTGGCCTTATGTGAATCATTCTGCTAGGTCTGTGCAATTTGAATGGCTTTGGCTTGCTGTCTGTTGTGCTGGGTAGCAAAGCATGGCCCAAAGCTGCTATCCATGAGCCAGCAGGGAGCATCCGTTCCTGTCTCCTGAGCTTGCATGTAGAAGTCATAAACGCAGAGCTGCAATGTTAGCCACCTTTTGCTTCATAGTTTTATCTCTTCCAGGGTTTTCCTCCGGGCAGTGAACCAGTTTACCTCTGTACTCAACCGTTTCTTTCTGGATCAAACCAGTTTTGAGCTCCAGGTAATAGTTCCATTGGTTTTGGATTTTCTTATGGACGCTGGTCCTGAAAGGCAGGAAGAACAAGGAAACCCCCAGTTAAGAGATGTGTTGGTATGGAAAATGTCCATAGTCTTTCATAACAAAGCAGGAGAATGCAAAGCAGCTCTGAGTTACAGAACTGTGGTTAGTGCAGCAATAAGTTGCAAGCAAATACAACTGTTACAGGCTTTCCAAGGTCAAGCTTAGCATTGTGCTGACTATAGCTGATATGTGCTTAACTAGTTAAGAAAGGATACTGTATGGGGATACCACTGTCACTGCCTTTAGTTGGCAAGTACAAGCTAAAAGGAGTGAGAAATTTGAAGTTGCTGTGTGCTTGTTTCTTGCCTGTGATGGCTGGGAACACAGTCATGAGCCAGCTCACTGTGGGTACTCTTCCTCATTGACACTTCCTACAGCATCTGGGGCGTTGTAGCTGTGTTGTAGCTGCTTGTTGCTTTTCCTTAGTCTTCTCTTTTAGACTTGTTTCTCTTCCACAGCTCTGGAATAACTACTTCCATTTGGCAGTGGCCTTTCTCACTCATGAATCCCTCCAGCTGGAGACCTTCTCACAAGCCAAACGCAACAAAATTATCAAGAAGTGAGTTTCCATGGACAAAGTTGCCAGGTCTCTGATGGTAAAGGGAGGAGGGGTGACTAGGACAGGTATCAAGTCTTTATGTTGTGGGTATAAGTCTGGTCAGGCACATCCTGTTGTTTGAGCTGAACTTGAGCACCTTACCAAAAGATTCTTTCCACTGTAAGGTCTGTGATAGGTCTTACCATCATTCCCAAAGCAATACCTGATGCAATTCCTCCTCCATTACGGAACGTAGGTAAGAAGAATCCTAAAAGCTCTGCAACTTCTTAGTCCCCTCTCTTTGCTTTTTCTGTTTTGAAAGAAGAGCACTTCAGAGGCATTCATCAACCCAAAAGGAGTCATTTTTAGTAACTTGGCCAAATTCAGAAAGACACTGAGCAACTCTTCCTTCTGCATTTAGCTGGAATCAAGTGCCTAAATGTCTTTGTAGACTTGACATGGAATTTTGCTAGAGCATACACAGTTGATGTTTGCCATCTTTTGTCTGGAGTAATGACAGCTTTAGGATGCCTGGTGATTAAATATTCTTGCATTGAGTCACTAACAGCAGTTAAAGCTTTAGGGAAAACTATGAAATACAACCAAATTCCTGTGGAATTGTGAGGCAGCAAGGCTGCAGCTTTGTTCTACTCTTGGGGACTCTGCAGTCTTCTGTCATATTGGCACATGGCCATTCTCTTTCCCTGTGCATTAGTGCTGGGCAGGGTAAGGAATTAAAAGGAGGAGGTGAACATCTAACAAAAGGTCTGTAATAATAAGGAACTTCTTGATGGACCTTTAGTAGGGAAGAGTATGTGAGACCCCTTGCTCTTCAGCATATTCAGGTTTGTGTGTGCTGTTTGTTTTAAGGAGAGGGTTTGCCATTCATTTCTTCAGCAGCGTTGAAAAGCAATTTCAGTGTTCTGGCCTCTTTCAGCTTTTTCTTTCTAACACTTTTTCCTAGGTATGGGGACATGAGGAAAGAAATTGGCTTCAAAATAAGGGATATGTGGTATAACCTGGGTGAGTTCCAGTTAAAGAATTGTCTTAGCTGTGTTTCACATCCTTTATTGCTTTATGAAAGCTGCTCATGTTCAATGTGGGGAAATACACTTAAGGTTCAGCAGTTCCAGCGCACAGAATCTCTTTCCTTTCTCTGTGAATAGCTTGCAGAAGCTGCTGAGATAATTTCTTAGCTTCCCGTTAAAGGATGTGCTGCTGTGTGAACGACAGGAGTATGATTTTCCTGAGAGCCTTTGTGATTTGCAGCACTGCACGCAGTTCAGTTCAGTTATTTTCTTTGACTACTCCTGAATTTTAGAGCTGTACATGTCAATTCTACCTTAAGTAGCCGTTATCCACATAAAAGACATGTTCCAAGTAGAATGTCTGTGGTTTATGGGCTTTACTTCATGGGAATAATGTGCTTCAACATGTGAATATCCAAATCCTGCCTTAAGATGTGTCTACCTTTGACGTTCTTGCAGGCCCCCACAAAATCAAGTTCATTCCAGCAATGGTAGGCCCAATCCTGGAGGTAACCCTGGTCCCAGAGCCTGAGCTACGGAAAGCCACCATTCCTATCTTCTTTGATATGATGCAGTGCGAGTTCAACTTCAGTGGGAACGGAAACTTCCATATGGTAAGGGAGCCTGGTATTTTGAGTGCAGACGTTCTGCACTGGGCAAGGACAAGAGAACATCTGAACAAAAAGAAAACAAACACAAAACCCCCACGCAAAACAAGGCTCATGCCAAGCACTTTGGGAAGTTCCTGTGGTTTGTAGGAGTCAGGACTCTTCTATCCCTGACTACTTTTGCATGACTTGGTTAATGAATGAATTCCTGTTTTCCGTAGCTTTCTGCATTTGCAGATGTGTGAATGCCCATATCCACTTTGTGAAGCAGTTTGAAGTCCCTAAGAGGGTACTCTAAAGATGTCTATTTGCATTTATAATAACAATATAAATTCCCCCAAGACAGATCTTTGGCAGTAAATGTAAGTTACTCTACAGAAAATAGCTGGAGAGGCAAGTGTTAGGACTATGCAGTTGCTTATGTCCTGGCTAATCCCTCATTGACTTCAGACTTGACCAGTTACGAATACTGATACCATCATTACAGAAAGGAAAACAGGGGTGCAAAGGGGAAGCACAATTTCCTTGAGGATACACAAGTAAAAGGACAGAGCACGGAATGGGACCTGGATCCCTGAGTTCCAACCCTCTGCTAAGTTCTCCATAAGTTGCCCTTTATTATTACTGAGAAAGCACCAGAAAGTAAGGAGGGAAAAAGAGGAGCTTCACTTTTGCTCTGAGGTTAAGCTATCACCGCAGTTTCCAAGGACCTGTTCTTCCAGCTTTCCTCTGGGGATATCAGACATTAACATCTCAACTGGCAGGCAGGGGACACTGTAGTTACGCTGTAGACAGTCTTCTCCCTGGAGATGGATAGAAGCCATCCATCCAAAAGGCAGCCACCTTGGCATTTCAGACGCTTGTCAAATGTGATGTGCATCTCCCTAAGCACCACCCTCACAACGGGTTAGACCAGTGTGCATATGGGATCTTTCTTCCCTTGGGGTCATCTGTCTTTGGTGTGGCTGGCCCCAGGGTCTTGGGGGTTTTTGGAATCAGTAGAAGGAAGCAGGATGCGTGTGGCATGGATTTTCCATTCCAGTGCTATTTCTGTACTAGCTACAGCTACAACTGGGACTGTGTACTTGACCTGCTTGCACATAAGAGCATACCTTCATGGCTAGACAGATAATAACACAGAACTTGGTTCTTGCATCATGAGAAGTTGCTTTAATTAGCAGTTACAAGTGTTTATGATGGCTGAAGAGCTATGGCTTGCCCTTGATGGTGGTTATTTGGTTTCTGTAGGGTAAGGGAATGACCATGCTGAAAGCTGCCTGTTAGAATGCTTCTCTATCCTAGAAAAACTGAACTGTTAATGGTGGGGGAGAAGAGGAAGAATTACCCCAGAGCATGACTTTCCAGTGACTGTAGGATGAGAGAGGGAGGACTGTATTTCTGTGGGTCCAATCTTGTCTTGTTTTCTTACCATTTTTAGTGTGGTCTGGCAATGAAAGTGTCCTCTAGCTAGGCTTGTAACACCAGCATCTGATGTGGGGCAGTTCAGAAACACCAGCCACAAGCATTGCTAATGCTCAGACCACACTCCTGAGCGCTGCTGTTTATTGGATTGTGTTTTTTTTGCCTTTTCAGTTTGAAAATGAGTTGATAACCAAGCTGGACCAGGAAGTGGAGGGTGGCCGAGGGGATGAACAGTACAAGATTCTGCTGGAGAAACTGTAAGTTTTATAAAGCATGTGGAGGCACCTTTTCACAGCTCAGTTGGCTATTTTTCTAATGCAGAAACCTTCTAATTCATTACTGAAGTGAATAGGGAAACAGTCCTAATGCTATGTGAGTATTCTGAGACTGATTGCCTTAAAATGATGCTTTTATTCTGGAGCAGCAACTTTCACAGCTGCCTTAAACTTAGTGCTGAGAGCCCAGAGGCAAACTGGCAGGGAGCTTGTAAGTGGAAAAGCTTGGGAACAGTTAAGACAGAGTCAGAGAGTAGGAGCCAGGTTTTGATCAATAAGACACACTTTGACCTGCCTGACTTGGGTATCTCAGGGCTGTGGGTGTGATGTGCTGTTTGGCACTATGAGAGTCTCTCGTTAAGGGAATGTGTTTGACTTGTAGCTGAGTGCCTGTTGGGGTAATTTACACTGAAATCCTACTTAGCATCACTCAAACCCTTACCTGAGGTTACCCTTCTGTCCCTCGGTGTATCTGCAGACTCCTGGAGCACTGTCGGAAGCATAAATACCTCTCTGCATCTGGAGAAGTGTTTGCATTGCTAGTGAGCAGCCTCCTGGAGAACCTGCTGGACTACAGGACCATCATGCATGATGAGAGCAAGGAGAACCGCATGAGCTGCACTGTCAATGTGCTGGTATGGGGAAGGCTGGGTCTGGAGCGCTGCTTTAATGACTGAGCTTTTGTGGATTCTGAAGGATTTTTGTAGGATTTTAAGTTGTTTTTTATGCCATTTCTGGTTAATGATGGGCCCAAGTCAGGCTACCAGCTATCAACAGCTTTAAAACATAAAGAAATACAGTCCAAAATCAAGTCCTTGTCTGCGTGGTAATCTGAAGCTCTGAAATACAGGCAGGAAAGATGGCTCACTGATAGTTTGACAAATGTGGGCTTAGTCTCTATTCCACTGCAAAGAGCCTGCATAGCTTCAGACAAGGCACTTTGTCTCTTTGACTCACCCCTTTTCTAGAGGTGATAGTAGCCCCACCTCATGTTAAAGGGATGGTGGCAGGGATAGATGCACCTAAGTAGTCAAAATGACAGCAAAGATCTTTGAAATACCTAAACCTGATGCTTAAGTTACTCATCTAGAGATGATCACACAAATCCATGGTGCTTCACATTGTAAGTTTGACTTCTTTCTATTGGCAGAATTTTTATAAGGAGAAGAAACGAGAGGACATTTATATCAGGTAGGCTGTTTCCCTCCAGAAACCTGTGTGTGTAGCCTTTATTTCTCTTGGTGTCCTATACACTGATGCAGTGTCCTTCACATCAACAACTGCTTTCTGCTTCCTTAGGTATCTGTATAAACTCCGGGACCTGCACACAGACTGTGAGAACTACACAGAGGCAGCATACACCCTCCTCCTGCATGCAGAGCTGCTCCAGGTATTCCACTGAAGCCAGTTTTAGTTTCCACTGTCAGGGTATGGGTTTGAAACAAAGTGCAAATAGCTCAGAATAAACAGTTCACCTGGTTTTGTTAATGTGAGTTTGCATTCCGTAGGGTCTCGTATTCATTGTGTTTCTTCTCTCACATGTTCTGACTACATAGCTAAAGGGATGAAATAAGAATGTTATTAGCATCATTTGTTCCATACTCTTGGTGCAACAGTGCTGTAGTGAGCTGGGAGAGAATGGCCATGTTTGGAGTCATAGTACAGGTTTTTCCCACTTCTGTGTGAACACTGCAAAAAGCATTAGCCTAAGCAGTCTTAATTTGGATTTGCCAACCTCTTCATGCCTTCCACAGGTGAATCGAGCATACACATCTAGTTAGTGCTCTGCATAAAACCTCAAGCCTAAATGGCACCAGTTTTGCAGATAGAATTTAACTGCAAAACTTCCTTGTTCTCCCTTTGCATTGCTGATGGATTTGTCTAAATGCATCCCTGCAGAAGCTGAGTCTCTCCACTGTTAGGATTTGTTGATCTCAAAACATTCTGGTTCTTTCAACTTTGCCTTTTTCTCCTCTGTACCAGTGGTCTGAAGAGCCGTGCGTCGCTCACCTTCTGCAGAGGGACAGCTACTGTGTCTACTCACAGCAGGAACTCAAGGAGAAACTCTACCAAGAAATTATCTCCTTCTTTGACAGAGGCAAAGTGAGTGTCTCTGCAGTGTTCTTACACTTCACTGGTAAACCCTTGCCTTGGGGAATGTAGCTGGCTGAAGTTGGTTTCAGCAGTAAGAGCAAACATGATTCTTGATGGGCTTTTGATGCTTAGGGCTGGCTTTTTAATAGGGACTGAAAACCCTGTTCAGGATACTGGACAGATGAGAAAAAAAACTACTGATGTTTGCCTTTCTTTTTGTGGGTAATGGCTTTTGCATTGCAGTAAGAATGGCTTGTCTGGCTGGTACTGAGCTTCTGCTAGTTGCGCTTTGGATAGGTGGTTCTACCAGAGCTAAATGAGTCAAACACAAGGAAGTGTGATGCCATGAATGAAGTTTTACTGTAGGAGGAGACCACCTGGGCTTTTCTCCCTTGCTGTTTAGTTTAGACATGTCCTTCCACCTCTTTGTGCCTCAGTTTTCTCTATCAGGAGCAGCAGTGGAAACCTTTGTAAATCACTTTCAGATCTGCAAATCAAAAGAGCTGTGTGACTGTAATAATGGTTGCAAGAAATGTACAGCGTGGAGGCTGAGAGAAAATTGGCAGTGCATGAAAGTACTGCCTGAATGAGAATCAGCTGAATGCTTTGTTTACCTATCTCTGGTAATGAATGCTTTTAACTGAGCCTTTTATGTTGCTTGTGCTCTTCTTCCCCCACCTGACTCCCTTCACCCTCCATGGAGATGTGGGAAAAAGCCATTCAACTAAGCAAGGAGTTGGCTGACATGTATGAAAACAAGGTCTTTGATTATGAGGGACTTGGGAACCTCCTGGTAAGGCTTTTTTCTCCATTTTCTCCATTTTCTGCTGACTGCTAAAATTAATATTGTTGAGCAGGATAAGCCCAAAATGCATTATGTTAAATACAGCAATACCTGAGGGGGGAGTACAGGAATGCTGGAGAGGGACTCTTCATCAGGAACTGTAGCAATAGGGCAAGGGGTGATGGGTTTAAACTGAAACAGGGGAAGTTCAGGTTAGGTAATAGGAAGAGGTTCTTTACTGTGGGGGTGTTTAGGCACTGGAATGGGTTGCTCAGGGAAGTGGTAAATGCTCCATCCCTGACGGTGTTCAAGGCCAGGTTTAACAGAGCCTTGGGTGACATGCTCTAGTGTGAGGTGTTCCTGTCCATGGCAGAGGGTTGGAACTGGATGATCTTAAGGTCCTTTCCAACCCCAAACCATGATTTTGTGTCAAACAAACCAACATAATCTCCAGGGTTTTGTAAAGCTTAATATTAGAAAAATATTTTCATGCTCTTTTCTTCAGTGTGTGGTTTCGACCTCATAATTAGCGTGACAACATCATATGCAGATGTTTAGAATTTCTGGTGTTAACCACATCAGGTAACATTTGCATGGTGTATTTTCAGGCTCCATAAATCTCATCTCCTTAGTTCTGTGGTAAAAGTGCTGTGCATGAACACAGCCCTACAGAATCATCTTGGTTCTGAATGATGTTTTTCAGCAATTGAAGATGTTAAACCAGATGGTCTTTACGTTCTTTCATATGAGAGTCATCTGCCCAGTTTTCTTTCTGCCAGTTCTCTGACATTTGTCACCATTTGTGCCTGCTCAGTTTTAGAACATATTTAGTTTTAATTTGTGCTGCTGTAGTTGAGGATTTCAGTATCCTCCCGGTGTCCTGGAAGCCGTGGCACTGCTCTCATGTCTGCACACCAGGAAATGAAGTTGATTCTAGCCCAGAAAAACCAAATATTTAACCAAGTAAATGGATAAGTACGAGACACTGTATCAAAGCACAGTTGTGAAACGTATTCTGGAAGGGAGAGCTAAGAGATCAGGAGCTGTCACTGGGATGCTGCTGCAGTCTGGCAGTGTCCATGAATGCTCCAGAGGGAAAATGCTGGGGCCTTTTTTCTTTTTCAGAAGAAACGAGCTACTTTTTATGAGAACATCATGAAGGCAATGAGGCCTCAGCCAGAGTACTTCGCTGTTGGATACTACGGTCAGGGCTTCCCCTCTTTCCTCCGGGTGAGAATTCTTCAGCACTCATGTTCTGGGGTGGTGGGTACCCTAAAAGTACTTTCACAGAGTTTCAAAGATGCAAACGCCTTTTCCTTTGAATGACTCCACAAGAGAGAAATCCCTTAAGTATTCAAAAACACTTCAGGGCATAAAAAGAGACAAGTAAGTGACCAGATCCTTTTGTGTTACCAGCTTTAATAAAGTTAGGGTGTTGCAGTGGGGTTTGGTAGATGAGTGGTATGTTCTTCTAAGGGCTTAAACAGAATCTACCTTTGTATTTGTGCCCTACAAGCTTCCTCAGAAATATGATTGTTGCCATTCATAGATACGTATTTGTGCCAATGGGTAGCTTGTAAAGAATTTATCCTGTTGCTTTTCAGCCTGAATCAACCTTATTTTCAGGACAGGGATCATTTCAATGCTCAAACACATTAGTGAGAGTCTGTCCCACGCAGAAGGATTAAAATGCAAAAGAGCTTCCTGTTTGAGATTGCTGCTAAGCATTGTTGGATCTATGCTAGCTATAATACAAGAATCCAGCCAAAGTGAGTCAGATGGGCAGGGTGCAGCACACTGCAAAATATTCCTGATTATGGTTTAAAACGAAGGAACAGTCACATTTTCAGACTGGAGTTGTTGGAAGTTACTGGCCTTAAATGAAGCCAAGCTTAATAAAAAAGAAATATGTTAACTTGGAACTGTGTAAGCGGATGGCATCGAAGGCTTTCAACTGCAGATCATGGCTTTGAATCCCTCCCTTCCAGAAACCACATGTTATCTTTCTTAAAATCAGCCCCCTGACTGAGATTTCATGTGTTGAATGTGCTTAGAGTGCTAGAAAGGACAAACATATTCAGTAACTTTTGTGTGTGGAACAGTGGATTTGCTATACAAATATGAGGTTGCCATTGCAGGGCCTTGCTCCTGTTCTCACTCCAGCCTGGGTTTCTTCTTACGTGTTCTGGTTGTTAAAGCCAGGAGGCAACCCCTCGTATAAACTAGATCTGGGATTCTGTGTGTTTGGGAAGCTCTTGCTCATGGCTTTGTTTCATGTTAATTCTCTTTCTTCTGCTACCCACAGAATAAGATTTTCATCTATCGTGGCAAAGAGTATGAACGAAGGGAGGACTTCAACCTGAAGCTACTGACCCAGTTCCCTAGTGCTGAGAAGATGACCAGCACTGCCCCTCCAGGAGAAGAGATCAAGTCTTCTCCTAAACAGTGTATCTTTTGGTTCTAATAGGTTTTGGCACATTCATGGTTTACCTCTTGTCTGGAATAACCAATTCCTAGAATTGGTGAACAATAATAAGCAAGGAACTTACTGCACCATGGGGACCTTGAAGGCAGGGACTGGTGTGAAAATAAGACTATCCACAATTGCAGTAGTGACCTTAAAACACTGAAAAAGAGAGCTTGATACTATCAGAGTTAAACAAACTGTGTTAGGATGAAACCTTAAATGGCAGGTCAGGATTTCTTGTGCCACCTTCTCAAACAGGTGATGTTCACTACTGTAGGATAGATGTGGTCCAGGTTGATCCTTCTAGGTTAAGAGGTGAAATACAGGCAGTAGAAGTGAGAGATAAAGTAAGTAGAAGTATGTTCTCTTCTTGCTTGCAGTGAACTAGCATTTAGGAAGAAGCTGTTGGTTTGGTTTGGTTTTTGATTCCCTCAAAGCCATTTTGTAAGCAGTGTGACATGATTTTGCTGGTGGAAGTTGTTGGGTGAGCAACACTTTAAAGGATTTTATTGTTACTATTTTTTCTTTGTGCTGGTGGAACTCCAGACTGTGTGTGTCAGAACACGGTTAAGGCGTAAGATCCTCCTAATTGTGAGCTTGACCAAGTACAACCTAGCAAGAGTCTTGTTTGTGACTTCCAGTTGAGGTGTATCAGTAATAACCATGTTACTGGGCTTCCAGCCTCTGTTATACTGGCCAGTGTTGCACAGGCCAGACTAGAGAATCTGATGGTCCATTTTGGCCTTAATAATCTGTGCACAAAGGCACAACTCAAGCAGTGATACCAGATGCTTCCCTTGCAACAAGCCTGCCAAGCACTAAATCCACATAGGAAATTAAAAGTCATTCAAGACCAAACTTGGTATCAGAAAATGCCTCTTCTGTTGCTGCTTTGTTTCAATTACTTCCTTAGCATCTGTTTGTGTTTGTTGTAATGGTTTTGGCTCAAGATGAACCTGAACTGCAAAATTTGGATCCAGATCTGAACTGTTCCAAAAGTTTGGGGGTGTTTGGTTCCGGGTCTTTGGCATAGCCCCATTCTAAAGGGGAGCAGCTGCATAGTTTGGATTTGGTACAGGTTCTTCTTGGACTCTTACAAACACCTTCAGAAAAGATGAGGAGTTTGAGTGCCCAAATCTCTTGTTGTGTTAGGCAGGCATTGATGGCTCTGCAGTGTGGTTTACTTTCATGCTTTTTTAACCTCCTTTGTCTGAGGCTCTTTTATGGCCAAATGTCTCGTTCTTCCTTTGGTTGTTTCAGAATAGGGTCCTGGAGGTACGAGGTGGGCTCTGCGCCATCCTGGGGAATGCCTACACACCTGAACACGAGTCTTCCACCAGTTCTGAACTAGCTAGAAGCTGTGTAGCACACTTAGCATGGCATGAAGCCCAAGATAATAAGCTCTCCTGAGAGAAAGAATGTATTTGCTTGGGCTCAGTGCTTGATCTAATGTGGCCATGTGGGCTTGGGTTCTGATTTGTCTGGTATCCAGCTGGCTCATCAGTGTGGGCAGAAAGACCTTGTCTTTGCTTTCCAAATACTGTTCAGAACTACCCTCAGTGAAGTAAAGGATATATAGAGCTACCTTGCCCACCAGTAGAACAGTGCCACTTCAGGGTGCGATTGGCAGGTGATTCACAGGGAGAGTCTGTGAATGAGAGTCAAATTGTTCATGCTTTACTTTGCCATACAGGTTTTTACTTCTGTAAAGACTTCAGTTCCACTCTGGAGGAGCAGCAGTGTTAAGCTGTTGTGCTTAGGGATACTATTACTGACTTATTTTTGCTATGTGTAATGGTTCACAGGTGCAAAAGCTGAAGATGAAGGAGATACTCAGTGATTCAAACCAGTCAACTGGTCAACAGTGGGAGAAAGCAGGAGCTCCTTCACTGTACTGGAAGAATCTGACAAGTAACCATGGGGTGCTGAGGGAGAGAAGAGAGACAGACACATCCATTACAGACCCTAGGACAGAATCTTGTTTCCTGTCTCCAGAGCAGAAATCAGTAACACCCAGGCTTCCCAAACGTCCCAGCAGGGGATTTCAATAGTTGGAAGTATTTGTACAGTTCTTATCTTTGTGGATTTTAGTTCACACGTAGAGTACAAAGGACAAGAAGCAACAGAATGGCCATGGTTGTTGATGAACTAGGAAGTATTTTCTTCAGACATGACAAGAGCACAGGGAATCGTTGAGAAGTCTGTGACATTTGAGGGGAACAGGGAGGATATTTCCCTCCCTCTTCTGTTTTCCAAAAGGGATATTTCATCCTTAACTATAGCTGCATAGATTTGCAATGCTTTATTGTGAAGCCTGTGATGAACCTGCCGCCTAATTATAAAGATAAACCTGTTCCTGAACAGATCTTAAAGTAATTTCTTCTTTTCCCTCTTTTCCTCTGTGTTTTTCTCACCTAGCCCAGGCACTGAGGCGGAGGTGCCTTTGTGTCCTGTGTAAATCATTTCACAGTCCAGTTTAAACTTGGTTGGTTTTGGGAGGAAACAGAAGAACATTTATGTGAGGAGGATGGGAGGTGACAGAACTCACATTTACTCTGCTTCTTTCTAGCTACTACAGAGCAAACGAGGTGCAGCAGTTCACACACTCCCGGCCAGTCAGGAAAGGAGAGAAGGATCCAGACAATGAGTTTGCTGTGAGTCCTTTGCTTTCAGTACCAGCTGTCTTGAGTGTCTGAGCTGTGAGCAGGTAGTTCTATACACGTATTTTGTTGGTGGCATTTTGAGCAGCACTGTCACTTTTCCCCCTCCACCTGGGCAGTGGAGTTTTGGTATTAAAAATACAGGAGAAACAAAGGGCTGTACTTCACATGGCAACCTTCACATAAACCCAATGTGATAATGTCAAGGGGCTCCACAGCTGAAGTTGTAACATTCAAAATCCTTGGTCTGGAATCCATACTGAGCTGTGAGTGATGAAGCCATCCATAGGGAGGCCAGCCACTAACCCTGATGGATCAGTTCAACTTCAGGCCAACTTCTAAGGTTTGAAGTGGAGAGTGAGCCTTGGATGTAGTGTCATCACCTTTGTTCTTGCTGTCTATGAGGTGTAGTGTTGCTCATGTGTGGTGTGGCATATAACGCTACCTGAATATGCCATAGGAGCAGTCCTGCTAGTAGTGGTCCACACAGAGGATAACAGCCTACTGCTGCTAACATTGATACCATTGCAATAGAGTTGGTATTTCTTGCAAAAAACCCTGGATTCCACCCCAGAATTATTGTGTTAAGTCCTGCCAGCTCATTCTGGAAGCCTGGCTCTGTGCTCTGCTGCAGAAGAGAATTAAATTGCAAGACCAATATTTTCTTTACTTCTTGGAACTTTATTTCCTTCTCTAACTAGAACATGTGGATAGAAAGGACAACCTACACAACAGCCTATTCATTTCCAGGCATCCTCAAGTGGTTTGAAGTTAAACAGATTACAACGGTGAGTTCTGCACATGGCTTGGGTCTAATACCTTCTAATCTTTCATGAAGCAAAGAGTCTTGCAACAGTGAGGAGAAGTAGTCCTTCCACTGTTAGGCTGCCATTCATGTATGAGGAGTTACTTAACTTCATATTCAGTGGAGGCAAATGAAGCTTTATTCTGTTTCTTCTTTCCATCAGGAAGAGATCAGCCCCTTGGAGAACGCCATAGAAACGATGGAGCTGACCAATGAGAAAATCAGCAACATCGTGCAGCAGCACGTCTGGGACAGGAGTCTTCCTGTACATCCTCTCTCTATGCTCCTGAATGGGATTGTGGACCCAGCAGTGATGGGAGGATACACCAACTATGAAAAGGTCTTTCTTAACTTCATCTGTAGCTCAGTCTGTTGACCTCTGCAGTGTTGAAGACCTGGATTGAAGCCTTTAGTGTGTGGCTTAGTGGTGGACTTGGCAGTGTGGGGTAAAGGTTGGACTTGATGATCTTAAAGGCCTTTTCCAACCTGGTTGGTTCTCTGATTCTGTGGGAGATTTCAAGTTCAGTTTCCAGCTACTACTCAGACTTAGTGCACTCTGTAGCTGTATTGTGTGTTCAGAGCTCAAAGAAGAGGTGAAAAGAACAAAGATGAGAGATTTCCCCTAGACTACAAGGAGGGAAACATCCACATCTTTGGTGCGTAGTTTTAGTGCTGTGTATTGCCACAGAAATGAATAATCCAGCTCTTTTGGGCCTCATTTATGGCAGTGCTAATAACATGATCCTACCTCATGGGGGCATTGAGGTGCTTGGTCAGCTCAATGCACAGCAAGTAACAAAGGCAAGCAAAAGAGCTCGTGTTTCTCCATTGTACTAATATAGAGTGGTGAGGCAAATGAGGATTTCTCTTTCCAGCAGATAATCTGTCTTTGGTGTATTGCAGCAAAGAGCAGGTATTTCAAGAAAAAAAGCAGTATTTCCTATCCAGGTTTATTCTATGATTCAGTTGACTTCAGTTGAACAATGTATGTTCTTCCCTTTTTGTGATGTTTAACTTCAGGTGTTTACTTCCAGTATCTGGTGATGCTATTCCCAGCACAAAACACATTGCTGATTTCCATAAACTGAGTGGATGGTGTTAAAACACATTTAATTTTACTCAGATGTGTTCCAGTCCCATGAAATGAAGAGCAAAAGTTAAATGAGAGAGGGTCTGATTTATCTGGGGTCTGACTGCTGATTCCAGAGGAGTTGCATGTGCCTTGCCAGGGCTGAATTTGGCCCTAAACCCTCCCATTTTATGAATTAAGGTTGACATAAAGTTTAGAATTACAAAAGTGGGAAAGCAGTTAAAACGAGGAAACACAAAGTATCTGAACCACATCTGGAAATACTCATTTCTGCTTCATATTTTCCTATTTCAGCTGAAGATCGGTACAGAACATTTGGCTTTTGTGGGCGGCTGAAATCTTGAGTTTTAATTGTTCCATTGTAGCCAAAAGCCAAAGTCTGTGTTTCTAACGTGTGCTTTCTTCTTGCAATAATTAAACACTTTCAAGAATCATCCTCTGGGACCTACCCAGCAGTCCTTCCAGAGGCTGACCTCCTCTTGACATCAGCCTTTTGCAGGATCATACCTCTAGGCCTATAAACACTTGTACATACAGTCCGGTTAATGGAACACAGAGGCTGAAATAGATCAGAGACATGTTTTCAAACCAAGTGAAAAATTATGAGGAGTTTTATCTAGTAAGAAGAAAAATGAAGTTCTCCTGACCAGGAATTGTGATACATTTTCAGGGCACTTAATGGGACTTGGCACAATGTTGAGGCTTCAGTCCAGGAAAGAGTACTTGTGTTTGTTCAACTTTAAACCAAGACCAGACCCTGTTGATTAAAGGTTAAACACATAGGAAGCACGGACTGAAGGTGCTTTGTTGAATCAAACCATGAGTCAAAAATCTCAGTGCAGCCCCTATTTCTGCTGTGTCTTTGTGACAAGCTTCATGTGATAACATTGTACTTAAGAGCTTAAATCACTGAGCTTAAGGAAATTGCAGGCAGGAGATGCCCTGCTCACCTTTCTGCCGCTGTGGTGTGTGTACTGTAGGTCACCGAGTGCTAAAATTGAGTCTTTTGAAAGTGAGACCTCAAGAGACTGGATCTGCTACTTGCACTTGTGCAAGAGGTGATGTAACGTGGGTTGTTCAGATCAATGCTGGTTTATGAGAAGGAGTTCGAACTGAAGAAATGCGGTGTCTGCCTCATTTTCTGTCTCTGCTTTCAGGCCTTTTTCACAGAGAAGTATCTTCAAGAACATGCTGAAGATCAAGATAAAATTGAAGTGCTCAAGCAACTCATTGCTCTACAGGTATTGTAGTGGGAAAGAAGTGGGAGCACTGCATGTGCAGATGTTTTTCCAGCATCGTTGTTTTGGAGAGAGAATGGAGATAAATGCTGTAAGAACAATCTGGAAGCTGCTGTATTCTGAAATTGTGGCCTAGAGTGTTCGGTGTGCCTTGTGTTGCTCTAAAATACTGTTCTGAAATAGTTGCCAATGCGGCATAGATTTTTCCCTCATGAGTGTAAGAAAATAGCTTTTTCCTTTTCAGGAAGTCATCAGACCTGATGTTCTGTCAGTCTGAGCATTGGATGTTGTCTCTCTGGACCTGCATAGCAATGGAAAACTGCCCTGTTTTCTTGCAATGCAGGTTGCATCCCTTCATATTCCCACACAACAAGGCCCAGTTAAAGCTGTCTCACAGTCATACAGTGTTAGGGGCTAAGAAGTAATACTCCAACATTTAACATGCTGTGTT
Source organism: Forpus xanthops (assembly GCA_032466535.1). NCBI lineage: Eukaryota > Metazoa > Chordata > Aves > Psittaciformes > Psittacidae > Forpus > Forpus xanthops. The sequence goes on from JASSUY010034517.1 coordinate 113,381, forward strand.
TTCTAAAGCAGAATATGGAATCTGAGTGGGGAAGAGAGAACCAGAGGTGTAGGTGGGGAAAGTGTTCACATTTCTTGAACACATGGAACTTGAACAGTCAATGTACGAGTCAGTGGCTGAGCTTCCTTACTGTGTGGCTGGTTTTTTTTGCCTCTGCAAACTCAAACCACATTGATTGATGTGTGTCTGAGATGTGGTACATGCACAGAAAATGCCTTCCTGGAACAGGAGAGCTGATTTGTCCTTTTGTTGCTTCCTTTTATTCCTCCTTTCAGATGCCATTGTTGGCAGAAGGGATTAGGATCCACGGTGAGAAGCTGACAGAGCAGCTGAAACCTCTGCATGACAGGCTGACAGCCTGCTTCAAGGAGCTGAAGAAGAAGGTGGAGAGGCAGTATGGTGTGATCACTTTGGTAAGCATACCTGGGTATTTAGTGTTCTGCCTTAAAGAAACACAACTCTGCCCTTTCCTGCCTGCGAGTTCGTGTTACATGACTTATCATTGGTGTGTTTGTCTGCAGCCTGCCTCCCTCACCGAAAGGAAGCAGAGCAGGTCAGGCTCTGTGGTGTTGCCCTATATCATGTCCTCCACGCTGAGACGGCTCTCTGTCACATCTGTGGCCTCCTCTGTGGTCTCTTCATCTTCCACATCATCTGATAGCACTTCTTCCAGACCGGGTTCAGATGGGTTCGTGATCGTCAGCTTTTACATGGGATTTACTTGAGTGGGGATATGCCTTTGCCAGAATTAATTGCTCTTAAAAATATTTATTCCATACACAATTGGAATTCTTACACGTCAGACTTTAAATGGAAGGTAATGTTGTTATTCCCGTTTACAGATAGGAGGTTTGAAGCTCAGTTAGGGATGGTTCTGGGAATTGACTGTTTCTGAAGTCCCAGTTACCTATATGATACTGAAGAGGGATGGAGGCAGTGTATTTCAGATGCATACTATATTCCCTCTCCAGGAATGCTGGGAAGCAGAGCTGTAAGACATTGCAAGGTACTTTAGTTTGATGTGGTCTGCAGAGCGGTGCACAGCTGTACGGTGCTTGTTCCTCCTTACCTGTTTGTAGCTGCCACGCATGAAAAGATTTCCCAATGCCACTTCTCTGTGCATTTAGTTTGCCCCTGTGACAGCCAGGGGGTCTGGGTGGCTTGCTCAAGGTCACACAGCAGACTCAGTGGCAGGGTTCAGCAGAAAATGCAGGTCTGGCAAATAGCTGGAAGATGCCTTGGTCAGAGCTCAGGTTTTTGCAGTAATCTGTTGTTCAAACTAAGAGATCACAGCTTTTAGCAGACAGCACTTTATATGTCTGATGGACTAATGTTTCATGTTTTTTCACTCTCGGTGTGGGCCACAGACCTATTCTGGAACCTCTCTTGGAGAGAAGGATATCAACAGCTTCCAGAGCTGAGGAGCTGCCCATGAAGGATGATGGTGAGAACCGGATTAGCAAACTGAAGCGGAAGGAGTGGAGTATTAGCAAGTCTCAGGTTATTGTAGAGAAAGAGCCAGAAATGGAACTGACTTCCAAAATGGTAAGAAAGCCTTTAAAAACTATCAGTAGTAAAATCCCTAGCAGGAGCATCAGCCATGCTTGTCATTGGGAACTTCACTAAATAGTGGGAGGGGTTCAAATACCAAAAGCTTTGGTCATCTGAGTCATTCTGGCTTTCTTTTTTATGTGGAAAACTTGTGTCACAGACCCAACTGCAGTTTGGCTTTAGGTACGCAGTGGAGGCATGAGGCACTGATGTTTCATCTAGGTGCTCAGTGCCCTCAGTTCTTACAGGAGTGGAGGAGTCTGTGGTGCACTCAGCACCATGTAGAATTGTTCTGGTTTTGTTGGAGCAAGCAGACAGTGCGAGGCCACTCAAAGAATCCAGCTGTCAAACCAGATGTTCAGCACCACTGCACTCATCAGACATACTGTGTGGTGAAGATCAGTCTGATAGATTGGGGAGTTAAATAAAGAAGATCTGGTACTTAGGTCACCAGCCTGGGACTTCAAAAACTGGTTCTTCCAGTGTGTACTGTGCCGCAGACCTCCTGCGGGAGGACAGGAGTGTTTACTCCTTGAATGAAAGAGAATCTATATCCCCACAGGAGTGTTGTAATGGGGAATGTGGTTGGAGGCTGTTTGGCATTAAGGTTGACAGTGGGATTTAGAATGAACACCTAATACAAAGGGATAAGTTTCAGCCCAGAAGTAGAGTTGTTTGACCTTGGGAGTATTACCCTGATTGATGTAAAGACTATGTTACCCTGTCAGAGAGCATGGGAGAATTTGGCATCTGAGTATTTAACCTGGTGATTCAGTGATACTGATTTGACTTAACACAGGCTGCATAAACAATGAGAAACACAAGTTCTTCTATTTCCCCTTTTCTCCCAAGACCTCAGCTGAATCTGGCAGGAACAGGCTATGCTGCTATATATTCAGGAATTCTCATCAAATATGAGTGGTGCTGCCAACACTTGGAGCCTGCAAAATATTTATAAGAAGGGGGAAGGTGGTTCTAGAACCATGTCATTTGGTATTGACAGGCCTTCGAGCCCAGAGGAAAGCCTGCGGTTGTTAATGTTAGTGGTTCATGAGACCTGGCCTTCTGCCTCTGCAAGAGCTGCCCTTGAATTCAGTGGGTTTAACCCACAAACTGTGGTATCAGTAAAATTAGAGGGAAGAGATCTGGGAGAATGCCCATGGCGTTGATCAGTTCACTGGGATGCTGAGGCCATATTCAGATGGCCTCGTTATTTGAATGAAGAGCACAGAGGTAATGTGTGACACTGGAAGGAGCTGGGACAATATCTCACAAGTCCTATATGCAGGGGGGTTGCTCTGTATAGCCTGAAATAGTCTTGTTTCACCACCCAAAGGAAATGGATGATACTAATGGCCCTGACTTGCACTCAAATTTCATCTGTGTTTTCTTCTTGGAAAGACTTATCCCCTTCCAAATCTGTTTACAGAACTGCAGGTAAATGCAGCAGTTCTTTAGCCTGACGTCTTCACTTCTCAGTTAATACACTAAGGTCATTAAAAGCAGTTTACTATTGCTACCCAGTTAGTAAGGTCCCACAGAGAACTGGATGTGTCATAGGAGCACAGTGAATGCCTTTTGACATGGCTCAGCTCATGCAGTGCTTTCACTCTTAACGTTTCACCTGACTGCACCTTTCTGTCTGTGCATGGCTTTTCTGGAGCATGTCGATGCCTCTGTGACAGGTCTGGTTATCCCATGTGTGTGCAGCAACCTTGCTGACTTCTAAGGGTTTGTTTACTCTCTGTTTCAACCAGGACATGTCCGGAAAAGCACAAAGGCCAAAGAGTCTTCAATTAGGAGACAACAGACTGACTTTGCTTCAGGGTTCCTCACTCCAACAGTCAACAGCTCGAAGCCCACCACCCATCACTCCCAAAACCCCAAGAACCCAAAGTAAGTACTGTTATTTCAGGGCAATAGTAGGAATTAGTGTGTATTTGTTGAGGTAACCTCACTGGGGAGGGAGGGAGGAGCTGCTCTGAAGTACTTCACACAAAGTGACTCTGGCTGCTGCTATCTGCAGACATTTTTGTCAGATAACACGATTTGGCAGTGCTATCAAAGGCACTACAATCATACTTTTGACTTCCATATCACTTGTTGCAATCAGTGTATCAGGTGAACTCCAGAGAACAGTTTCTCCAGTTTCTTTCTTGTTTCCTCCTGTATTGACTCGAGGGAAGGTATATTAAGCCCAAGGAGAACATCACATGCAATCAATGTAGATGCTTGTAAATGCATCAGGTCAGGAGGTTACAGCACGTACCAGATTAGTATCTCCTGTGGATTCACTGGGTGGAACTGCATAAGTCCAGCGTGGTATTTCTCATCAGCTCTGGGGCTGACTTTTCTCAGCAAGCCCTGAAGGCTTTGGTAATTCATGGGCAGTAACTTCCATCACATGGCAGAAAGTTTCAGGAGAAGCTGCTCTGCAGCTTGGAAGCTCAGCTGCTAAATGTGACACCTAAAAGAGACGGAGTTTATCATGAGCAAACTGAGTCTTTTCCCTTCCTTGCCTATCCAGCAAGCTCTGCAGTTTGTTCTGAAACAGCAGATCAGTATGGCTAAGGTGAAAATACAGCTGTGGTGTCACCACTGACAACTTCCTTGCTTGCTGTTGCCTTTCTCACTCTACTGCTCTGTTTGAAGTTCATACACAGGACCTGACTGTCCTTCCTCCTAGATGGATGTAATTCAGAATTCAGTGTAGAATATGAACTGAACTAGCCTCAAACTGTTGTGAGAGGATTAAAACCAAAAAGTGCATGTCAGACTGGGATGGAGTTGGGAGACAACCAGAAACACAAACCACTGCAGGAATACTGTATGAAGAAAGCTCTGTGAAAGGAATTTGAAACCTCATTCTTGTACTTAGCAAGAGCTTTTAATTGCCTTCAGTAGCAGGGCAGCTTCCCAGGAATTCTTCTGAAGTTTGGTCCTTATCTGCTCCATCAATTGGAGTTAAAATCAAAGTGCATTCTCAGGTTGAGGCCCAGGCTGAAAGGAAACCCCAGTGAACATTGCAGATGTGATAATGGATTCAGTTTTCTCTCAGGCATGCATTTTTCACATAAGCTTAGATTCATTGGATGAAGATAGAACTCTTCTGGGCATTTGGAACTCAAGGGAGATCTGACTGCGCCTCTACTCTGACATACCCATTCAGGTTTAGCTGCTAAAGCAGTGTTAGCAGACCAAAAGAGAGATTTGTTTAATATTTTGTGCTTAAAATTCTACACGGCCAATCCCATTTCCCGTTCCTTTTCCACCTACTTTAATGTCTTTTCTCATTACTGTTGCTCCTAGGTTTTCCCTCCTTACAAGCTGATGGACTGGCAAGTGCTGGCTTACAGAGCACCCCACCTCCCCCTCCACCCAAGAGCAAGCCCTATGAGAACAGCAACCCCAGGAATTCTGTGGAGGTAAGGAAATGAGAGCTGACATTTCTTTGGAAAACAGCTTTTGAGAAAGAGACACCCATGGAATTTTCCGAGCTGCTTCTAGGGTGGTGCTACTTGAACCTTGTCTCATCGGTTTACTGGTTCACTCCCTGAAACCACCGAAGAATAAGACGTTTTTTTGCTTCAGGAGAAGGCTGTCAAATGCAATCCCTTGGTTTTGGATTCCAAGTGGGAGTTGTGTTGTCCTGGCTTAGGCAAACTGTGTGTGGGGGTGGGAAGATCTATTGGAAACAAACAAGCACAATGATTGAAAAGCATCAAAACCAGGATCAGCATAACCCAGCACTGTAATCCATCCTGAAAGAAAAGGGAAAAGAGTTACAGATGTTCAGAAATGATACATGTCTGCTGTTGAGTTCTCAGCTCAGAATAATCTAATTTGTTAATGTATTAGTCACTTAAACAGTTTGTATTATCTCACCATTGTAGTCACAGCCGTTTGCTCCAGTTCATGATGTTGGTTTACTTCTAAGAACATCAAATTGCCACTTTTTTATGCTCTAAACTAATGTTTCTCTTATACTAGGGGATTCCAAACAGCTTGCAGATACTTCACATGCAAATACTCTGGTCATTGTGTCAAAATCATTTCATCTGCCCCTGATCTAGTGCTCCTGATAGGAGACTATAATTGCTTACAGGTGCACAGCAAAAGAAAGCATCCTTTTGTAACTGTGCAAGGGCTGGATGTCTTCCCCAGTCCCATTTGCCAAGAGGATTTATGGAGTACTTTAGTGAGATGAACTGGAATTTGACCAAAAAGAATGTAAAGAATGATTGCTCTGACAGCACAGGAAGACAGCAAAGCTGCTGATCACTTAATTCTGTTAGAGAGAGATACAACACTGCCATAAAGCCTTGGAGCATGGGATAAATAGGAGAGCTTTCTGCTTTGCCCTTCATTTGGTCAGGATTGACTGAGAAGAGGCACTGCAGCTGCTCTAGGTGGTGTGAATGGTGGCACTATGACAGCTCGAGGGATGCTGTGGAAGTCACTGGTTCAAGAGGATTAATAAAAGAGCCTCCTTCCCTTGAGCCTTGTAAGAAAACTAATTACTCACATGTTCTGGCTTGCAACATTGACCTTGGCTTGCAGCCCAATGAAAAGGATTGAGAGGCACTAAAGAGAGACTGTAGAAGTATTTTCTGAAGGGTTTTCTTGAAAGAACCCGCTAGAGCAAAGCACAAGAAGCATCCTGCAAGCCCTTGTGTTGGACAGGAGGCTGTGGCTTGCTTTAGTATTCCTTTGCTTGCTGCCATTTAGTGGAGCTCCTTGTACCTTTCTGATTTGGAAGCATCTTGCATCCTTCTGATGCCTGCTTGGTGCAACTCATCCAGCCAGCAAGATAAACATGGGTGAATTTTGAAACCATAAGGGAAATTATTTGAGTGCCTTTGTACTGATAAATAAGAGTGGGACAGAGGGACAAATGGCTCTGACTCAAAGTCAGGCTGCAGGTCAGAAGCAGATAAAGTCTATCTGCAGCTAAAGTGTATTCTAGCAACTAAAACATATCTCCTTCTGTTAGCTCCTGGGCCTCTGTCCTTGTTTGTCCTTGTTTGTCCTTGTGGTCAACTGCATATCGTACTGAGAGGTTGAATTGAAGGATTTGGTCCTCAGAAAGAAGCATCAGGCAGTACCAAAATGCCTTAACTTGCTGGCAGTGCTTTATTTTAATGTGTGGTTTTGCTCTGTCTTCTCAGGTTGCTCCACCACTCCCCAGCAGACGTGAAGCCAAACCTCCCCCTCCACCCCCAAAAACCAGGAAATCCAGCGTTGTCTCTTCAGAGCAAGGCTTGTAGTGAGGATCAGCACCCAGAGTGAAATGCCTGCTTTCCTTTTACTGACAGTGCTGGGGCTCTCTGACCCAAACCAGCCAGTGATCTCGCCTGCCATTCCATTCACTCCCTTTGGAGTTTTCTTCGGGAAATACCAAAAGGAACTGATACTGTGACTGTATTCCCTAATCTCTGGTTTACGTTTCCAGTTCCCAGACACTAATCCCATAGCAGGAGAGGTCACCCTGCTGGAATTCTTCTCTTAGTCTTGTCTGTCCCGAGTTCTTTCACTGATGCAATGTCAGCAGCTCATTCCTAGTGTAGATCTGTCACAGTAGTGATTTGCACCAGTGTTTGGAACAAGGTAAGCCACACCAGTGTGTCCTGCAGTGTTTTCACATAAGTTCATTACACTTTACAGCTGCACTTCCCTCCTCCTGTCCCTGTGGCATAGCCCAGCCCTGATCTGCATGAAGTGAAACAGATCACAGCCAGCCCTGAGTTGTGAAACGCCAGCTCCTGGGATGTCAGGTGCTGGTGTCTGATGTGCAGTCTCCGAAGGTTCTTGATTGCAGGCAGAGACCTGAGCACTGTTAGCAGAATAAGGGCTTTTTTTTTTCTGCTAGTCATCATATGTATTGAAGATGAAGTGCAGACATTCTGCCTTCACCTTAAATACATCTGCCATCTCTGCTCTGAGTAGTGGCAGTTGCTCGTTCCCAATGGAGAGTTTAGGTGCACCAGTACTTTATCGTAATTTCACTGTTGACTCTGGTTTTAACACTACAGAGCAGTTGATACCCCACCCTGAATTGTGTTACCTACCTGGTTTGTGCTTGCACCTGGGACTTGGTAGAATGTTTCATCTTATGCCTTTTAATAGGGTGCAGAAAGGTGCCTCACACCAGTGAGTATGTGAGAAGAATAGAAGCTGCACTGAGACCAGCACAGTACTGGTACCAGCAACTGAGAGGATGGAGTGCACAGATCTAACTATATATCCTGACTTCAGAAACAGTCTGAAAGTTACTGTAACCTTTACTTTGGCTGGGTAAATTCACAAAACCATAGCAAATTCTCATCCTGGCTTTTTCCCTGCACCCATTTGTGGCAGTACTTGCACTGTGTTTTCCAGCCTCGCTTGATCTGGGTTTTTAACAGGCACTGGACTTTAAGAAGCTGTTTAGATCTGGGATGCATTTGGAAGACTCAGCTATTCACCACTTAGTTTCATGTTGCTTCCTCCAGCTCTCTGCAACTTTTATTTCCTCGGAGGATGAGATAATGTGCTTCATTTCTTTTTTTGCTTATATTTTTCCTGCTCTGTTTGAGTATCAGCATCGGTCTTTGTATGGAGAAGAAGTGGCACCAGATGGGCCTTAGACGCAGCATGCCTCTGTGCCTGAGCACACCCTGGAATCTGGCTGGTACAAACCAGGACATCCTCATTTGTGATCAGTGCTCCTCATTTTGCACCTTTCAGGGCAACGTGCTCTGTGCTGCAGCCCTGAGGTGGGAAGGCAGAAGACAATTCAGTTTCAAACTCTCTTGCAGTGCATTTCTCCTCTGTTCAGGGGGGGAAACAAAACCAAAGCAACCCCAGGGTGGCTTTTGTTCAGACTGAAGGAGCCCTTTCTTTTGTTCTTACCCATTCCTTTGGCTTCAGTGTGGCTCCCGTTAAACCTGCAGAAGCTGTGTGTGCTTTGATGCCTGCATGGCCCTGTGGAACAGATTGCTCTCGTGGAAGGATCCTATTGGATTCACATCACAGAACAGGTTGAAGCCATTTGGAAGTTGCGGTCGCATCACGCACATCTGCAGCCCTGTTGTTGCTTTAGCACACATACAACTGCCTTCTGCATTGCTGCCTTCTCAGGGGAAATCGTGGAGACCTTCCTGGACAACTTGATTATGGCTCCCCCTCTCTCTGTGGGGCACTGTAGGACTCGTCAGCTCCACATTATGTTCTTGGATGTAGATGCTGCTTGACTTGAAAACCACAGGGTTTTCTTGTCTTTCAGTTTTTGTGCACTTCTTCCTCCTATAAGCACTGCCTTCCTTCTGCACACACCAACTAAAGGTTCGGGTCCTCTGAAACTCTTCAGCTGAACAAGAACTTGTCTTTTGCTAGAGGCAGAACATCAGGATGTGCTCTGAATTGTAGCAAAGTGGATATTAACTCTGCCTCTTATTAATTCAGTGCCTTCCCCCATTCTGCATCTGCCTGTTACCTCAGTCTTGGTGCGTTTCTTTTTCAGAGCAGTTTGGCTTTTAACTCCTGTGGTAAGCCAGCAGGAACAAAGGACTCTGTGTAGGAATCTCAGCTAAGGGTTTGTCACTTGTGGGGAAACAAACTAGCTGTCTCCTTTGGGGATTTTGGTTCCAAGTGACTTCTGAGTCTGATTTCCCTACTTTTTTGATCTGCTTTAATCACTTTAACACATACACTGAGGTTTTCCTGGAGGAGAGAACCAGTCCATGCAAAAAAACCTCCCTGGAGGAAGTCTGACCCTGGGAGGAACTGTTCAGCCGATCTTCAGTGACCCTTTCCATAGTGCTCATTGGTTCTCAGTGTTTCGGGTGTTCTCTTGCAGTTCTATAGGCAAGGTTTATGAACAGGACTTCCATTTGTATTTTGGTCTTTGGCTTTTACTATAGAGCCAACTCCTTAAAAAGCAGGGAAGGTGCTATCTTCCTGTATGCACTGTCTCACATGGCAGGTTCCTTAAACTTGGTCTCGGTGTGCTGTCCACACCGGTCAGGCGTTTGTCTTTGCTGCCTTTGTTGTCTGGCCAATTGGAGACTGTTGTAGCTGAGACATCACCCTAACTGGAAGGAAAGGAGCAGCTGATGCCTAAAGAGCACAGAGCAAGAGTTTCCTTCCTGGGATATTTTGGGCATTTCATTGGCAGATCTGCCAGAAAGGGGGTTAAGGTTGGGGGATTTTTCCTTCCGTAGCATTATTTTTGTTGGGAGTCTCAAGTGCTGTAAACTCTCCCTGTTTCTCTTTCTTGCCTTTGGGAAACTAGCTCACAAATAGGTGTTCCATTTTGTTAAATGTATTACTCACATTGTGGTGTGTGAGGAGGTCCGTTCCTAGCTGATACAAGTCAGCACAGTCTGCTTAGAGGTACGAGAGGACTCTGTACTGATGCTTTGGGGCTTTGTGCCTGTTTCAGGAAGGAGCACTGTCTTCTAAGTGTCAGACTCTTAAAGGCAGTTGGGCATTTAAGTGTGTGAATAAGGATGGGGCCTGGCTCATTTTAATTAAGTGGAATAAAGTGCCCACGCTTAGGAGAAATCCCACCAGAGCACTGGTGATTTAAGTGTTCTGCTCTTTGCTATGGTACTTCCCTGACTTAAATGCTGAGATTTAACTTTCGGAGTCACTTTAAGGTCTCACTACTTCGTTTTCAAAATCAGAATCATCTTTCCACGTTCATTAGGTGCTTTTGGAAATGTCATCTACTGTCTTTTAAACTGGAGGGCTAGAAATGGGAGTGGAACATTAACGTTGTCTCTGCACACCAGAAGTGAAAGCAAGCAGCAGCGTTTCTACCCATGGCTTTTGAATAAAACAAACCTCCAAGTTAAATATCGGGTCTGCAGAGAAGACAAACTAATCCCATTCCATAGCTGTGCTCTTCAAAGCTAGCGTTGCATTTCAAGTCTTAGAGGATTTTGGTTTGCTTTGGAGAAGTGTGCTCACTTGTTTTCTGAAGCTTTTAATTAAAACTTGTCATGCTGGGATAAATTCCTTTAAAAATGATACAGGCTCTAATCCACATCAGGGAGGAGGGAAACAGACAGCTTTCCATTGCAGTGGATTATGGGATTAGGAAAGGACACCGATTCCAGTGAGAGCAGCTCTGTGATCTGCAGTGGCAGAAACCATCATGTCTATGCAGTGGGGTTGGAGAACCTGCCTCTAACGACCTTCACTCTGTGCAGCCCAGTGTGTGCTCCACACATGAACAGTGAGTTAGACTTGGAGTGATGATGGCTCAGATTTTCTCTCCTTATTTATTTTTATATGTGTAAATGGAAGTAGTAAGTTTAAGATGTTTGTAATTTAACTGTAAGCTGTTTTATGGTGAAAGCATTCCTGACCCATTACTGCTGCCTCCTTTTAGTTCTTTTAATTAAAACCTTCTCTAGTTGATATTTACTGTTGCAGACCAAATTATCTTGGGGATCAGGGTGAGCTTTTCTTAGGACTACATGGGAAAGAGAAAGAAAAGGAATAATGTGATTTCATTCAAAGGCTCAGGAGGTTCACCTGATTCTGCTCCTGTTAACATGAAAGCATCTTTAGGACTTTGTGGCATTACAGAGAGTACACAAAGGAGTATAGAGCAGCTTTATAAAAGGTGAAAAGCATCTGCTGATGCTGTATGGGTCTGACTGTACTGATTTAAGGCTGTCTGAACCCCTGGACATGCCTGACTACATTCTTTAAACCTGGTTTTCACATGCATGGTCTGCAGTTGTGTGTTTTCTTAAGCAGAGGTGTAAATCCTCGGCAGCTCTGAAATTCAGCCCCAACGTGCGTGGTGTTAATTGATGTAGTTTTTCATTGTGAGCATTACAGGGGTTTAATGACGCGATAAACCTTGGGACTTGTTCATCTTGAATTTGGGAGGGTCTGGATGTTGTGTGTTTTGTGAGTGGTCCTGGGTGATGGTTTAGTTACAAAGCGCACCTCTGCAGGCTGCAAAGACCTTTCTCTTTTAGTTCTCTGCAGTTGAATCAGCAAAAAATACAGCTTTAAAACTGGCTCTGAAGAAAGAGTAGGAGCTAAGCTTTGGAAAGGGAGTCTGCATCTCTCTGGGTAAATGACCTCTGATCCACTAAGACTGTAAAGCAAGGTGTATGAATTGTCACGGGTTTTCAAATGGATTCACTGCTGTAAAGTTTGTAAATACCTTTTTAAAATAAATGTAGTTTTTATGAGTGAACTAGTGAAAAAAGAGCACATAAAGGTCTTCCATGTGAGGAGTACACACGCGCGAGTGCAGTTACATCCCAACTGTAAGTTTACTCTTGATTTTTAACGTTGTATTACTGTTTTATCCAGAGACCAGTGAGATCAGACACAGGCCTTGGCCAGGCATTGTCTGCATATGGGAAACAAAGGCTGTCATGTCCAAGTTCTCACTGCAGGACACAAGGCAGACCCTCTGCTGCTGAGTCCCCACCACCGGACTGGAATGTGTTCTCTTCTACATGCAAGTTAGTAATCAACACAACAGTTATCTTCTGCTAGTTACATGCAAGTGCAGAGGATTTATTCACATACAGCAATCTGAGTGAAGTCCATTTGAGGAGAATTGAGGGGGTTTGGAGGAGAATTTTGATAGCTTTGACATTTTATTCTGGGTCTGTTGTTCCCTTTGGCTTCGTGGGTTAAGGCTTCCTTTGTCTGGCTTCTTCCATCAGACTTTCCTATAGACACACATATCATATACTTCTTTTAAAGAAAAGAAACAACTTTGATAATGGAATTTTAAGGCTTGGTCAGATGCTCAAATGCTCATGTTCTACATGGGAGGAGGATTAGAATGACATAAATCTGACCCGACATGATCCCTCTGCCACCTGCCCCAGGATCTGATCATCCAGTGTAATGTAACTGTCACTTATAACGGCGCTTTTCATCCCAAAGTGCGTGACCAACTTTACATCTGTTGGTGGGTCCAGCACTGCAGCAGTTCTTGGGAGTGTAACCCAGCAGCTGTTGAGCACCACACACTGACAGCAGCTCAGGGCAAGCAGCATGAACCTGAACAAAGCAACGTCTCTGTGAGCTTGAGCCAAGAGAGCAGAGACAAGAAAGCAGAAGCATCATTACGGAGTGGCACTGTTGCTCTGCTACCATGCTCTGTGTAGGTTAATGCTGTTTGAATGGAAACCGTGTTCCTGTGTCACATCCTGCTGGATCTGGTCTCCTATATTTCTGTACGTTCTTGCCTCAGAGTCAAAAGCCTGAGGTGTTTTGGATGGATGCCCTGGCTGAACATGTTCTGGTTTGCCCCGATGTGCCTGAACTAGGTGTATTCTTGTTTGTGCTCACTACCAGCTTCTCCAGGAAATGATGAACATAATTGGAAGTGTTTTTCCACAGGGTGGACTGTTTCCAGACACCTCCCCTTTCATTGCATAAGATTCCTGTAGCAACTCCAGGAATGTGTTACATCGGAAAAGCTGCAGCTGGAAAAAGCTTTACTTTGTTTTCAGTGTCATTAAGCAGCTGGAAACAAGAAGGCCACATAGTTCAGACTATGCTACAGGAATAACTCATGCAAACTAAGGGTTTGATGCTGAGGTTTAGGAGCTTTCATACTGATGTACAGATTATACGTATTGTATATTGTATGTATAGATTATATATATATGTATAGTGTATGTATAGATTAGCAGCAGTTTCTGAGCAAGCCTAAGAATTGGGTTGGAAGAAGAATCCTATAACAGTTTGTATTGGAAAGGACCTTAAAGCTCATCCATTTCCAAGCCCTGCCGTGAGCAGAGCAGCTTGCTCCAAGCCCCTGTGTCCAACCTTTATGTCCCATTTTATGTTCAGGACAAATAGGATTAAAGATGACCTAAAAAAGACTTCATTTTTAGGTAGGTTAGGTAGCTCCTGCATGGAAATCCAGTGGCGGCCTGGCTCTGCCCTGCCTGCAGCAGTACTGAATTCATGAGCCAGGTTCCTCAGTGAAAGCTGCAGTGTGTACTTGAAACTCCTGCTCTTGGCTTCACAAGTGAAGTACAGATTGAGAGTTGGAGCTTCTAGGACAGCTCAGAGACACTTCCAGGCAGTGGTGACCATCTGGCCCCATCAAGGTGCTGCTGTATTAATTAAGGAGCACATTTTTGCTTGAGAGTATTCTTTCTGTGGCAGTTTGGATGCGGAGTCTCTGCTGTCATGGCATTAGAGCATCTAATGGAAAATCCATTTCCCAGCCTAGGGACCTTGGGAGCAGCAGCTTCCATATGGCTTGATCCTTCAGCTGGCAAAGAGTGCCTTTTGAAGTTAAGCATCTGTGAATGCTGCATAGATTTACATTGAGGTAGAATATGTTTGGCTTGGTTTTGATTTAGTGGGTAATGACATTGCTACACCGGAGCATAAGGATAGCGTAGCACTGTCCTAGCACTGAGGTACTTGAGGATGATGGGGCACAGCCAGCATTGACACGTGTGAACTGAACTTCCTGCCTCTTCCTCCACCAGCCTGTTTTCTCTTCCCTTCATGTACCCTCCCAGCCTGCACCCAGCCCCTAATTTTCCCATAGGGATAAAGCTACAACTGTTACTCACCACGGCTTCCTTCAGAGCCCTGAGCCTGGAGCGCTGGTACAATCCTGGGCATTCCGTCCTCTGCACTTCCCTGGTTTTCTCCATGTCCCTTGCAGTCTGGAGGGGGAAGTGACACAGCCTTTGGGAAAGGAGGTTTATTTCTGCTAAAGCAACGCTACCCTAGTTCAGATGGAGAGGAAACTCTTCCACTGCGCAACTGCCATTCACCTCTTCCCAGGTGCCACAGCCAGCTTAAAACCAGGACCCTGGAAGTACCGATACAAGGGACTACATAGGAAGTACTGGAAAGGATGGGGAAGCCACTGGGGCGCAGAACCTTCCACATCAGCTCTGTCATCCAACTGCTTACCCTCTAATTCATTGCCATTTGACAGCCACCCCGTGCCACATCTCTGGATGAGTGTTGTCTGAAACAGCCCATCAGAGTATTGGCTGAAACGCAGGGAGAGGATGGAATCGGGTTCAACCTGGAATTCAGGCTCCATCATCTCTCCTTCGGGGCAGGCTGCCCAGGCCTCTCGTCTTCGTGTAAGGTCAGATGTCCTCTTACCCTAACAGTTACTTTCCAGTTACTACTTTGAAACAGTGTGTTTGTATATACCTACATACAGATAAATATATAGACATAACGATACATAGATACAATGACATAAATAGACACATACACAGTGAAGCTATGTCACCTCTTTTTTCTTGCCTCTTTTACAGACAAGGGACCTTAGCTAAAGCCACAGGGTGTTTTCCAGTCTAGAACCCACCTCCAGAAATGATCCCATCGTGTTTTCCATGCTCCGTTTTCCTCCTGGTTGCAGCCCATAAGACCAGTGTTGGGCCAAGCAGATGTCCACAGACAGGACAAACAGGAGGATGCTGACAGAGATCTTCCTGGACTTCTCCATCCTGTGAGAACACAACATCTTTCTGATCATAACATCACAGCTCCATTTTGACCTTATACAATTACGGAGGTGCTGCAGCTCTGGATCTCCAGTTCTGATCTGCAGCCCAGTGGCATTGTGCTGATGTGGGAGCTGCATTTGGAGCCTCTCCAAGTGTGTATTAGCTCCTTATAAAGAGATTCATTAGCTGAAAAATCTGAATGAGGATCTACATTAGGATTTTTGATCCCCCTTTCAGAATGCCTGGACCTCCAAGGTTCCATGGAAGCCCCTGCTGAGGTTGGACAGATGGGTTAAGTTTAGCCACTTTCTGTTCTATTATCCTTTAAAAGTGCTATTTGCAGTCCCTTCTAACCCAACTTTCTTCTGATACAAGTGTCTGTAAGCACTGAAGAGGTAAGAAAGGAACTTGGTGCACTGGTCAGTCACGTTACCTGCTTGCTGAGAGAGGTTGCAGAGTAACTCCAGCCCTTCTCCCTTTGAAAGTGCCCTGTGAGTGTTCTTGTTCTCCCAGGCTTTATACACAACCACATCGAGGCCAAACCCTTCACAGGAGGTGGCTTTATCTAATTCTATCTCCCAGGCTGCAATTTTGGTCTTAAAAGTGCTGTAATGCAGCAGGAGTAAAGCACATAATTGGAGCTCCCCTGTGCAGCTGTTAAATCCAGCTGGCTTCTTGAAGAGCCTTTCTGTAAGAGCTGACAAAGCTGCCATTCGAATCCAGCTGATTCTGCTGTCCCGTGGAAAGTACGCAGTCTTGTCTTGCAGTGAGTTCTAATTTGTAAGTAAAGGTTTTTGGGTGAAGTTGAAGTTGTTGAGGAGGTCTTGAACTGGGTGAGGAATTCAGCTTACTCTGTGCCTGTGTATCAGGCATGAAGGAAACAGTTCTAGCGTGCTTAAACAAGAGCACCTTCCATAGAGCAGCTTGCTCCAAGCCCTGTGTCCACCCTGGCCTTGAGCACTGCAGGGATGGGGCAGCCACAG